>CAUDNR010001979.1:10306-48886 GCA_958430865.1 Entrophospora sp. SA101 | reverse complement strand
AAATGCATTTTTTGGAAAATCACGTGATAAAAATTAAAAATGTCATTTTTGTAATGAAAGTGATAAAAAAAATTTTTGCTTTTTTTTTTGAATTTGAAACATTTTGCACAGAATTTGATGTGTTAGAGTGACCCACACTGTACTAGCTAATTCTTCATGTGTTTCTATCCAAGTATGATTATGTAAATATTTTGGTGGAGGGATTTCGATTTCATCTTTATCAAAATTTTCCACAAATGTACCACATACCTCTCTGATATTAAGTGGTGCATTCATTTTCATATGACATACTGACTCCATAAAAGTATGTTTAAGATTTGCAGACAAATTTTGTATTAAATCTGATTCACAGCTATTCTTTAATGGAGATGCGTAGACAATAGAATCATTTATATGTTGAGACCCACCACGTGTAAATTTTTTGTTCGATTTATACAAAAATCCCATATGAGCCTGCAATTTCATGATACGGTTCTAATGATATAAAAAGTACATTAATATGATGTTAAAAGTAATAATCAAACTAAATGATAATATTTGTCACCTTAAATTTGATCATTGTTTGAATGATATTGGATAGATTCTCTAGATCCAGTGGTGTATCAGGGATCGTAAATCCATTAAATTGATCAATGAGATATATCCCATCCACCCAATGCATCGAATACATAAAAAATTCTTTTCCTAAAATTATTAAAGTATATTTAAGATTAATAAACATTATGCAATGATTATTCTTATAAAATGTTGATAATTGCCATATTCAGAGTATATGATTTCGGCCATAATTTCTGCCAAAATTTAAAATTTTGTCTGTATTATTTAGTACAAATTAAAATTTTTGGCAATTTCCGTCCTGAATTCTCAACTTTGTAAGCGGTGAAATATGCGCTTGCTAGGTTGTTAGTTCAAACCCTACCATGGGGATTCGTGGAAGTTAGTTGCCGTATTAGAGAGCGAGGGATGCCTCCTCACCCTTTCATCCGTCCTCATGCTCTGGGGGAGCGAGTTTATTTTTATTTTTATTTGCAAAATAAAATTCAACAAAAATTAAAATAAAATTTCAATTTTTTACTTTGACCAAAATAACTATTCATTTTTATTTTCCTTTTGCTTTGGAAAATTTGCTATTGTTTACTGATAAAAAAGCATTTTAAGCTTTTTTAAGGCACCGATATTATTACTATTACTATATAGTTCTAGAACTATCTATACGTATAATATTGATCTACCCATTTCTAGCAATGTCCATATTCTCATTCTAAATCATTTTTATTTATTTATTCTTACATGGGATCAAGTGTTGTTGAACTGTCCCCTTTTGCTTTCTTTTTTACAACGATACAATATAGTAAGCATACGTTTGGGCGATTTAATTTTGCATGTTATCAATGAGATCTCATAAAACGATCATTCACTTTCATCAGAGTTTGATTCTGACCTTAATTCATTGTATTCATTCATCTCTTGATAGTTTGTTTTCATTCCACTCAATTAAATCTTTTTTTATGCGTGTGAGAAAAGTGGTGTGATTTACCTTCTCCAAAATATTTTTCCTAGAAATTTGGGCAATTTTCACTTGATCACGTGATTTTGACCGATATATTAATTAAAAAACGAAATAAACCACAGTGAATCAAAATTACTATTACATTGGCATTCATTGTTACGGTCCAATGATTATTTTTTTTATTAAAACTTGTCACAAGAGAGTATTTTTTAAAATCCTCTGATTTTTTGTCTTTCCTTCTTATATCAATACCCTCACCTATTAAAGTTTCATTCTTATTCTGATAACTTTTTGTATCTATTGAAAGAAATGGTTAGTAAAAATACATTTATGTTGTAACTACCTGCTATAATAAAATAAAGAAATTCATTTTTTTTATCCATCCGTTAACGGTTTTTTCGTTGTACATATTAATATGGTGATCACCGACATGCGAGATCTGATTATCTGTTTTATATTATTTTGTATGTCATTAAAAATTTGATTTAAAGTAATTACAACACTACGAAAGAAAATTTTACATGAAATATTTTCTTAAATGTAATCAATCATTTCTTTCTGTAATGTATTTATTTATATTTATAAAAAGAAACAAAAAGAAAAATTTTTTGTAAAAAAAAAAAAAACTGATAAATATAAAATTTTTTTTCTTTAAGAATTGATATTATCCATGTTATTTATTATTATTATTATGATTGATTGATCGATGATGAAAAAAAAACGTAAATAATTCGATTATAATAAAGCCAAAAATTATACGAATTCCACGCAAAAAAATAAATAAACTTAAAAAAAAATTAAATAACTTCGATTATAAAATTTTTTTATAATATGATAAAAAGTAAAAAAGTAAAAAAAAACGCGTTAATTTTTTTTTAATTGTATTATGTATGTGGGTGAGTGTGAGAATTTATGTATATTTATATATTTATAATTATTTATATAATAATAACGTATTATATAAATGTATGTATGTATGTATTTATAAAATCTAAAAAAAAAAAAATCCATATAAACAACTTCTGTAATCTACCAACTATATGCTATATACTATATATACATATATATATTTAACAGTTACTAATTGCGACATCAAATGAAATGTTTGTCTTTGATTACTTTTTTGATTTTGTTGTTCTATTTAAATTATTAAATTATTTATTTCGATTATTAATTATTAATAATAAAGATTAGAAAAATTTTACATTTCAAAATATTTATTAGTTAAACAAAAAATTAATTGATCAATTTCAATATTCTAGAACAACCGAGCTGTTATCCAACTGTCTGTATATTTGAGAAGTATACAATATTTGTTGTTCGTCGTTTGACGATCTCCTTTGACGTTTTGATGATGATGCGACAGTAGCTGTTATTGATTGAAAAGAGTCATTTGTTGTTGATGCAATATTTGGATATTGTGTTGCGGCAGTTGGAGCAGATGTTGATAATATGGAAGCAGTTGTTTGTTGCATACTATTGTTACTAAAGCCACCAGTGCCGTTCATAAGAGCGTTCATGGGATTATTGTGTTGATGATGTTGCTTTGAAGTCATCGATAATGAAACTCTTTTACCCATGACGCCCATACTTGGGCCACCAGGACCCATTTGAACCGTACTCTTACCAGTTTTATTACCAGAGGTTTTAGTTGTTGATGTCGAGCCATTACGGTTGCGTTTTTTTATCACGTCAGTTTTTAGACTCAAAGGCCTGACCACACCATGTAATTTTAAGAAAAGACCGCAAGCATTACATAATGGTTGACCTTCAGGATTGCGACGCCATAATGGTGTGGTTTGGGTAAGACAATTTGTACAAGTTGTAGGTATTGAGTTTTTTGATGATGATAAGTTGTTGCTACTGCCGTCTTTGTTGTCAATCGATAATGGCATCGATTTGGGTGATGTTGTCAGCGTTGTAGAAGTTATTGGTGAAATTGGCGAAATCGGTGATGTAGGTGTAGAGCTTGATGCTTTTATTAAGTTTGTATTTAATTGTGGATGTGTTGATGACCGTGATGATGATCTTTGTCTTTTACCTGACGACATTGTTACAGATTTAGTAGTGATGGCAATTGTTGGTGACGTCGTCGACGTCGTCGTCGTTGATTGTGACGGTGATATTATAGTGTCAGGTAAATTTGGTGAGGTAATAGGAGAATTTGAATTTTTGACAATACTTATTGATGATTGTCTTTTGGGGTTATTATTGTTGTCATCACAACTACCAGTTATAGATGATGGTATTATTTGATCGTCAATTAAATTATTGTTAGCATCATTGTTGACGCTGTTATTATTCCAACGATTATAATCGGAATCTAGCGTTTTTATTTTACAATTTTCTATATTTGGATGTAAGATGATGGGATCAGTTGACATTAGATCATAAGATGAAGATAATAAATTGTTATGATTATTGATGTGAGATGATGACGTATTTGCTAATTGATTATCATTTGATTCAGAATTTACATAATAAATATTAACCATTCCAAAAATATTGTTGTTAGCACCATTACTAATATTGTTATTATCACCATTACAAAATTCTGCTGTGCTATTGTTGTAATCAAAATAAAACCCATTATTATCTATGGGTGTTAATGGAGTATTACTAGTTGATTGGTGGTGATTGGTGGTGAATGACGATAACGAATTATCGTTGATGCTACTACCAGGGCTTGCGAAATTATTATTAGAATAATGATAATGAGGAACTGAAATGTTCATTAAGGATGTAGTTGTTGACGGGGGTTGAGATTGTGGTAGTGACAGTTGCGATGCATTAGATGAGCAATCGATTGTTATTGGTTGACCAAAATGAGAAGTATAAGGATCTGAGAAGGCAAATTGATTGGTCGTTGATGTGGTTGTAATGGAAGATGACATTGACTCCGATTCTACATTTGAGTCATCAGGAGGAGTATCATTAGGGATTGTGATACTTGGTAACCTTGATGCTTGACGATAATTTGTAGATTTTGGTTTTTGTGACTAACAAAATAAAATAAAAAATAATATAGATTAATTAGAATATTATAAATATCATTTTTACTTTAAAAAAAAAAAAAAAACCTTTTCAAAAATCATTGTATTTTGTAAATCGAAATTATTATTATTATTGGATCTAGATACAGGCACAAGTATTGGACGATCATTGTAATGATCTTGTTTCCCAACCATTCTACTTAAAAAATTTGATTGGTACTGATTCAAATTTTCATTAGAGTCAATATCAAAAGTATAACCCATTGAAGAGATATCCATCATTGTGTTATTATTGATTCTGTTTGTATTATTATGAATAAAGTTGTTATTGTTGGTTGAAGAAGATTGAGCCGGTGGAATTGGAATAGCGGAAGTTTTTGAAGTCAAGACGGGTGAAGAAGGTGAGGTGTAATTATCATCAGTGTTAGTTGTGCTGGTGTCAGATGGTGAAGTGACTATGCCAGTGTGTTCGAATAATATTGTTTCGTTATCGGCAAAATCAATAAACTCATCGGATGTATAATTATTGTTACTATTGTTATGATTATCATTGATGTAATTGAATGTTTTATTGATAAATGGAATAACATTTTGATTGCTATCGTTGTCCATATCTATATCAAAGTTATTATCATATATTTCAGAATTTCCAATTATCTGACTTCTGTAAATGTAATAAGAATTGTAAAAAAAAAAAAGTAATAATTAGTAGCGTAAAGGAATAAATAAGAACAAAAATATTTGAATTAGTAAATAATTACTTTAAAATAGTGTCTGAAATTTTTGGAGAATCTTTTAAACCATTATTATTACGCCTATTAACATTAATACTAGTTTTATTATCGTCGTTATCATTATCTGAGAGATTTTCAAAGATATTGTTTTCTTTTTCTTTTCCTTGATTTTTTTTCAGTGAAGAAATTGCCATCATCCTCCAAGTAATATTTTCAACTCTGATACCGTGAGGCAAATTATCTTTAGCTTTTGTGTAAAGTCGCCAGATAGAAGTTGTCAATGGATCTTTTTTAGATTCTGGTTCGGCATCAACTTCAATTTCATTGTTGGTAGATGAATTTTTTGTGGAAGATTTTTGAATAAAAAATGGTTCGTCTAGTAGAAATTCATGAATATTTGATAATTTTTTTTGATTGTTGAGTACGGATGGAAGATTTTTTATTATAGATTTTCTTCCAATCGACCATTTATTATTGTTGTTGTTGTTATTATTATTATTATTATTATTATTGCTGTTGCTGTTTTTTATGGTAGAGTTGTTGAAGTTATTTGACGATGCATTATTATTCATGTTGTTTTTTCTGCTATTCATTATTAATTTTTGAAGAATATATTTTATTTTAATTTCAAAGAAAAGTTTTTTTAAATTTGTAATGGAATGAAGTTAGTATAATTATATAATAAATATGCAATGAAAACTATTAGGAATAGATAGAATGCACGTGTATGTGTGTGTGTGTGTGTGTGAAAGATGGAAAGTAGGAGAAAGGATTTAAAGTTAAAGGTGGATTTGAATATTGTGAGTGTAAAAATGAGAAAAAGTTAATTAATTTAAAAAAATAAAAATATAAATTTTTAAAAAGATAAAAATCACCAATAGGAAAGAATTATAATTTTTTAAATTTTTTATTGATTATATATTTAATGCTTTAAATTTTTTAAAGAAAATCTGCCCTTAGTCGTTCATTCGTTCGTTTATACTTGGTTAGTTGTGGTTCGTTTATTCTTTAATTCATTTATTCAATTTCTTCTTTTTTTATTTATTACTCTTTTTTTCAAGTTTTGTTTTTATAGAAAAAAAAAGTGAAGAAAAATAATTTTTTAAATAAACATGAAAAACAAATAAAAAATCTTTTATAAAGACCCCGACTAAAAGATAGATGATGCTATAGAAGTTATAAAATTATATATATATAAATTATGTAAATTATAAATATTTTTTATAAAAAAACGAACAAAAAAAAAAAAATTAAAAAAAGTATTTTTTTCAATTTTTATAAAAATAATATATAATGAAGTGATTAATAATGTTGAATTATACAATGTAAAATCCCCCTATTTTGTTGTTATGTGATGATTAAATAAAATTTTAAAATTTACGTTCTTTGAATATAAAAAAATTTTTTATTTATATTAAATTTTTTTTTAATTAATTAATTAATTTATTATTAATGTTTTTATTAATATTGATCAATAAATAAATAAACCATAGGGGTTTTTGTAGGGTTTAATATTTATTTATTTATATTTATTTATATTTATATAAATAGTAAATAAATATAATACAATAATAAATAGTCATCCAAGTATTTTTACTTTGTTAACATGTCGTATTTTTACCAAATATTAATTGATATTAATTAACTGAAAGTTAATTAAAAATGTGTGTAATGTGTGCGCGTTTATGGATTTTACCGAATTCTAATTAACTAATAAAAACTTATTGATTAAAATTTACGAAATCAAAAAATTATAAAAAATTTAAATCTCTGATATATACAGTTGAGTTTATATTGCATCATATATATTATATATATCACTGGGATTATTAATAGATTGATTGGTAATTATTATTAAAAAGCATCGAGGAAAAGAAAGTACTAGACTCAGGTATTTACTATTGTTGTCGGTCAAAAAGAAAGTAAACAAAAATGCAAAAACAATAAAAGAATAGTAAAGCAAGCTGAAAAGACGAGCATGACCTAACTAATTATAATTAAAGAATTAATAATTAATAATATAAAAGAGAGCCAAAGAAAATGAATTACTTCTATATTAAAATGATTAAAATGGAAAAATTAGTAAAAATAAAAAATATTCTATATTCACATGACCAAAACTTGACTAACTTTGGTATAGTTTATACACATACAATATGTAACATTACGCCATCAATTGCATTGCTTGTTGATTTTTTTTTTTAATTATTAAGTTTTTAGCAATAGCGAATAGTATTTATATAAATAACTATCTCACGCCTCCATCCTTTTCCCTGAAATAAAAAATAAATAACACGCGCATACAGACAAATTCAACGCATACATTTTTGTGTATCTTATAATATATCGTATAGTATCATTTTTCATCCATTCATCCATCCATTCATTCATTCAATATATATATATATAATGGTGAGTGGAATAAACGTTTTTAATTGGGGCAATAGTCAGATTCAATCACCAAAATATTAGATCACTAATACATATTGATTTGTCTGAACCCACTTCACTCCCTCATTCATTAATCCATTTCATATGAATATATATTACATCACATAATAATCCATTGTGTCTATTGTGTCTAAAGTTTATATAAAATAAATAAGATTATAGCACGAAATTGAATTATATCATTGTTTTTTTGATTGTAAAGGTTTTTTTAACAATCACACGAGGTAACACACGTATTCAATTACATACTGCGTATGATAGGTACACTATTTATTATAATGCAAAAAAAATGAATTTTGAATCTTAAAAAAAAAAAAAAAATAGGAAAGAAAAATGTTAATTCATACACATGTGAAAATAATATCAGAAAATCAATTGATCAAAGAGTAAAATAATTTATTTGTGTGGTTTTAATTAATTGAATGAATAGATAGATATTGATGGGTTGTTGGGTTGTTGTGTTGTTTAATTGGTTTGGAGAATTTTTTTGCTGCATTCCAAGAATTTAAATGTTAAAAATTAACTAGCTTGCCTAAAAAAGAATTTTCTCTCGCATACATTTCCAAATTTTTTTAAAAAAACAAACCGTATTTTTTTGTTTAATCATTAAAATTAAAATTAAAGTTTTTAAAAGTGTGGTAAGTAGTGAGAGTAGTAATAAATAATAAATAAATAATAATAATATAATAGTATTTGTTATTGTTATTATCTGTTATTTTGCCAAAAAATTGTGTGTTATACGAATAAATTTATATGAGGAAAATTTCAAATAAATAAAATAACTTTAAATTTATTTTTAGATACAAAACTCTTGATTATGTCACAAAAAAAGTTCATTTTTAAATATTTTTAATTTAATTTTCAAAGTTTAGCATTACATACCAGCAAACATACACTTACTGACCTGATCATTTTAATATAATGTAATATAAAAAATCCCTGCATGAGCTTACAAGAAAACTTGTTTGGGGGATTTTCACTGCCAAATTTAGCTTATTATTTGTTAAAAAAAATTTTTTTTTTTTACGGTTGATTCCGTTTGTACGCTTTCATTTTATTAACTCGCCGCCAATTCACAACCAGTTCATTATTTTTAACTATCATGTTTTTTGATGAATGTTGTTGGGATGGAATATTCAATAATAAGTATAGTGTATAATGTGATGACAAGTCTCATACATTATATAAATGGAAATTTGGAGATTATTCAAAATAAATAAATAATAAATTTTTCATCCCCTTAAATAATATTTGCATGATTCACATATGAATTCATAATTAAAGAAACCTTAAAAATAAAAAAAATAAATGATTAATAAAATTTTGAATTCCTTCTTTTTTTTTTTTTTTTTTTTTTTTAATTAATTAGCAATAATCACAAAGAACCACCAAATTTTAATTTATTAATATATTATCATGTCCTGTGATGTAATATCCATTTTTAAACAAATTAATTTTCCGATTTTTCCCAGGGTCAAATTAATCAATCAGTATTAAAATATACCAATAATGGATATTTGTGGATATAACAATGTGAATTTTTTCAATTCGCCTCTTCTGCATTTTTAATTCTTCTTTTACAAATAATTACAATTCTCTCTTCTCTCACACTCTTTCACCTACATACTTGTACATCACCAGTTACATACATATTGTACATGCGTACATTACTCAACAGATAATACTAACCATTATTGTAATGTAAATTAAATAATAAATTAACCAATATTATTTTACTCTCTTTTTCTATTAAAAATCATTGTTTCTGATCGCCACATTAATAATTATAATTAATAGCTAAGCCTGATCAATAAGAAACTAAATCTCTCTTCGCCCATTTAACATGCATTGGCAATCAATTCTAGCTTTCCAATTTGTAATTCGGTTAACCAATCAATCAACACCAATTAATTCATTGTTTTTTTTTTTTTTTTTGCAAATAAAAACTTAAATGATTGTTTTTATTTTTATTTGTGTTTTTATTTAAAATGAATATTTTTTACTCGCGTTCATTCATAACAAAATTGATAAATTTCCTCACCCAACAACAAAATTTTTCAATTTGTACATGTGACCAGTTTTTTAACGTAGTGTAATGATGATGATGATGATGATGATGACGATGATTGTTATGTTCACAAATTCCCTTAATTTGATTACACATTGATCACATTCTTATTTTTTTCTAAATTAAGATTTTTTTTTTGTGTTTTGATTTAACAGTTAATATAAAAAAAAACCGACATAAACTGGTTTTCAAGATTGTGTAATATTATGTAACTATATACACTGTGTAAAAATATTTAGATCTACCAAATTTTCCCAATTATTGAAATAAAATTAATAAATTAAATAAATTCTTTTATCGATTGATCAATAATCAATGTTCTCGCTACTATGATTTTAGTTGATTTTAGTTGATTTTAGTTAAAGTTTAATAATTTTTAATTTTCCCAACTACATTCTCACCAATTACCAACCTTATTATTATTACGTGTATTATTATTTATTATTATTTATTTACGACCTATTAACATCATCCACAATCAATAATTAACCCGGACACAAATACGAACACGCACACACATATGTATATACAGCCAGTGTATGCACACACGCAAAGCACACAAACGCACACATGTATTAATTTATAAATTCCCTTTGGCCTATGTTACACGATGTAGCCGTAATAACCACAGATGTCGAAATTGACGTCGAATGTTAAAGCGATGTTGGTCAATAAGGTAATTTTAGATTTTTATTATAAATTTACATATTGGGGCAATATGATCATGGCATTCGGACTTCAAAATATTCAAATGGAAAAATTTTTTTTTCGTGGCTAGTAGTTACATTACATTGCCTTTTTAAGTTATATTAAGATTTGTGTAAGGGATTTTTGACGTGCATATATATTACCTATATACCTTTGTTTTTTCTTTACGATCTTCATAACACTTTTGAGAGAGAATGTGCTTAATAATTACAGCTAAATTTAACGCGAAACTAAATCATCATTATATATATATAAGATAATATATGTTTGTAAATATTTATGTCATTTACTAATTATCTAACTAAATGGATTTACAACACATGATAGCATTTTTAGAGAAATATAATAATAATAATAATTGCCATATTATTATTAATTATATTATTAATTATATTATTAATTATATTATTGTATTAATTCAAATTCTTTTGGCAATTTTTTATTTATAGCAATTATATATTACGTATGTATGTATGCATACATGCATGCACACAAAAATCTTGATAATAAACAGGAACCCTGAAATAGGAAAATTTTTTATAATAACTCAGTACTTACTCAGCAATCACAAATAACACAGTTGATTAAGTTTAATTTGTGCTATATATAGATTAGATCAAAAAATAATTCTCTTCCTTCTCTCTTCTTCCTTCTTATTCCCCTCTTTATTTATTTATCCACCACTTCTAATGACACGAAGATTTATATTATTTTATAAATCATCTTTTAGTTGATCTCATTTGATTATGTAGATTAATCGTACAAATATTGTAAATTAAAAAATGTCCATCGAAAACGGTTTATATAAGATAAAATCGTCGTCACCAAATTGGATAATATAACAAAAGCATATACAAGAAACACCACAGACAAAGAAAGACATTATTGGTAATATTTTTTTGATTGAATAATCATAAAACAAGCAATTGTCAAGTCCTTAAATAATAAAATAATTAATAAAATAATTAATAACCCAATATAAAGTTTATAAGAGCAACACGTGCGTGTACCAACATAATGTCACTTTAGAAAACTTCTATTTGTTTTAAATTCCAAGGAAAATATCTCATTAAATTATTTATTACAAAAGAATTATTATTATTATTTATTTACTTGTTTGATCTCATTCATTATAAATTAATTGTTGTGTGTGTAATTGTACATATATGTTGTGTCTAAATAAACAAATAAACATATTTCCTTTAAAAGACGCGCGTACTATTTATTTACTTGTTAAGTGCAGCTTTATTTACGTTAAACAAGTTTTTTGTCCTGTCTAAAAAAAAAAAAGAAGATTTTCTTACACCCTAGTCGCTTTTTTATAAATTTGAACTCATTCAAAAAATAATGATGTAATAATGTGTGCATACGACGATATATAGCTCTATTTTCTATACAATAATTTGTCCTAGAATTTAAAGATATTTTTTTAAAGATTGAAAAACTAAACAGCTGGATTGTGTTCAATGATTCTCATTATTTTTTTTCTTTGGTTTTCGTTTTAGGAATTTCTAAAAGAAAACATTATTTATTTTGTGTAATGGTTTGTAGTATCAAAGATTTTTTATTTAATTTGAAGACCACAGTAAAAAGTAAATTAGTGTTAGTTACACAAAATAAATAAACAACTCACAAAAATCAATCATCATTTCCTATCACAAATTGAATTACTGATATGATAATCTAAGATCTTATCCATGTAGTGTTACTATAATTTTTGTCTTGAATTATTTATTAATAAATTTTGAATATGTTGTTGAGGCTTGTAAAACATTACTTTTCTTTCTACAAGAGGAGAAGTAATAGAATCATCAAATTAAAAAGAAGGAAAAGGAAAGTACGCCAATTTATAAGATATGATGTTAAAAAATCTATTATCTTGATAAGATAAATTGCTTGTTAAAATCTGACTGACAATAACAAATTTAATTAAATATCTAAATTAAAAATAATAAATAATAAATAAATGATTTTTTTTGTTAATCATTTTTGTCGATCTAAATTAAATATAGACGTTAAATAAAAATAATAATCATTAGATCAATGTGCGATTTGAATGAGTTATACGTAAAAAGCAATATTTTGTCAACAGAATAATACTAATATTATTAAGAGTTGTCGATTTTTTTTTATTTCTATTCTTTCTTTTTCTGACCTCACCCTCGCTCAATTGCGCGCGCGTGTATTCCAACAAATCAATAAAACACTAACTTATTTTTTGAATTTGATTCGACAAATTCCGGCATTATTGTTCTTCCCATTATATTTGTATTTTTCAACTAAATATTTCTGGTAATAATATAGCACATATAAATTATCAAAATGTAGTATTGTTGATCGAGGATCTATGTGCATTTTGAAAAGCCATCATTAAAATAGTAACTCGTCATTTCCAACTCGGCAATCATTAATATTTTGCCAATAATAATAACAAATAATTTAGAATTAGTTTCATTGATTGATTCATTTACATAACAAATATTAATTAATTAATTAATTAATTAATTAATTTCTATTTTTATTTCTATTTAATTAAAATATTACAACAGTAAGGATGCGTTTGTATATGTGTGTGCATGTGCATGTGTACGTACGTGTGTACTTATATATTAATATATTATTGAAAAAACATAACATAATTTTTGTGTAATCTGATTTTTTCATAGATTATTACACTTGGCTCCACATATATGTATATATTAATATTCGCATAAATTTATTGTTTACGTGTTAACTTTTTTCTTTCTCTCACGGCGAAATCTGCATAATTGTTGTTATTCGTGCTGGGAATATATATATATGTATGTATTCGCTTTTTTTTTAATTTAAACAAAATGAAAAATTCCCGGAATACATTCATTTGACTTGTACTTGATACAATATTACTAATAATTGTAGTAATAAGATCAATAGTATAGCAATAGCAATAACAGTAATAATGGTCACGGCTAATGCTACATAATAATAATAATAATAATATTAAAAACTTAATTTTAATCCAATCTTAGATCTTGAAAAAAAATTTTTTCATATTATTACCAAAAAGATATTAATTATACTCGTTTGATCTGCAAAGAGCCAAGTTACATATGTCTATCAAAATATCATAGAGATCATTCTATCTTTATTTTGGAACGTTGAAACATTCATTCATCTATTTTTTTAGTCTGTAAAATCACGTTTTTTTTTAATAAGTTTTTTTTCTTCCAAAATATTCTAATGTGAATAAATTCACGCGCTAAAAAAAAAATATTAAATAACATTATAATTTTCTCCTTACAATTATTTATGCGTATTTTAATTATCTAATGCTAATACTTATACGCGCTAGATAAGTTTCTTTATTTTTTTATTATCTAATTTTCATTATCATATTATTAGTGTTGTGATTAGTATTATCATTGACGATTATCATCATCATATCGAATGGAATTCTTTTCTTTATAAAGTGGTGGTCAGAAAAGAGATGATTTTTTTTTTGAAATTGATGGATAGAGAGAGCCTCAAGAAATTAATCCTCTCTTCAAAATGCATTTGCGCTTACCATTCACAAAACTCAGGATTGACTCTACCTCATGTAAACAAACATATCCGTATCTGTAGATGAAAATATTTTTTCAAAGGTCGAATATGTATACGTTGTTCTAAGAAAAATTCTTTGTCCAGGCTTCAGGTTTTAATGTTTGATTATTTTCAGTTTAAAAAATGTTCAAAAGGTGTTGCAAACAAATATATAAAAAGTAACAATAATGTATCAAGTTGTATTAAATAAAAATAAAAATATTGCCTTGTATTAATTCTGTTCCATTATTATTTATAAAAAAAAAAAGGATAAATATTCCTAGTATTATTTAAGTAGATACTAATAGTACTCTAAGCCTAATATGTAAGACAATGTTAAGTCGGTTCTTATATAAATAACATAGTAGTATTATCCAATAGTACTAGCGTCAAACTTCTTTTTGCCTTTTAGCGGTATAACAATAAACACTATCTATTCCTGTTATAGTATAAACCAGGTAAATATTTTTGGCTTTCTTAATTTCTCTATTTGGGCGATAATGGACATTTCCATAACAACATTAGAAGAAACACAAGCACTTTCTTCTGTTCTTTTTTAGTTGGATCAATTAACCCTGAGATTATTGCTTTTGTTTACGTTATTTGGTTTATTATTGCAATAAAGAACAGGAATTTATGGGCTCTTGCAAGCATTTTCATGTTAATTAATTTGTTTAATGAGCAGCAAATTTTGACATTCGTTAACATTCAAATTATTAAGACAATTTACCATTTGTGTATAATTCAGTGAGATTGATGTTTTTTTTGCTTAAACCAAGGAATATGAGAGATCGTTATAGGAGGACTTTGAGTTTTTAATTTTGGGTCCTTGCTCAGTGGATTTATTTTCTTGGCAATGTAGATTCCCCAGCAACTTGGATGAAATAAATCTTAAGATAGATGAAGGAAGAAAACAAAACATAATTGCATCGGTAAATGGACAAATAATTGAATTTTAAAAGACATGGAGAAATCAAATTACATTTTGAAGATAATAAAATTCATTATGAATAATATTAAAAGTTATTATGGAACCGATAACATGTAATAGAAATCCAAAAGTTTCAACTATCATATTATAGAAAGTAAAGTCACCTTCATGGCAAATTTAATCACAATTCAAAAAACCTCTCTCAAGTTCTTAAATTACATCACAAATTATATCATCAATTGCTCCAAAAATTCGGAGGATTGAGATAAATGTCCTGAAATTTCGTTTTTTCCTGTATGAAGAAATGATATGATAAATACCGAAAATACATGAAAACACACGTAATTTCTGTTTTCCTGAAAACTAAAGACATTTTTTATGTAAAAGGATACAGAAACGCGCTCTTTTACAGAAAGATTCTGTAAGGTCCATACTAATACATTTTCTGCGCATTCTCTGTATAAGACTTAGGGTCTTCATGCAGGAAAGCAACATTCTCTTGGACAATTAATACATGAAATAAATCCGGAAATGTAAACGTAAACCTTATAATACAATTATATACTAAAAAAGAAAAAGCATACAGTGATCAAAAATCCTTTTATAATGAAAGTTATCCAGTTGTTCGTTTATTCTTTCAATTTTCAGCCACTGTGTCATTAAAGATTTTATCAAGAATAAAACTAAAATTACAAACGTTATAGAAAGCATTGTAACATCGGAAATTATGAACCTCATACGTACGTAATAACAAATTGAATGCATTGAATGATATATATATTGGTCAAAAACTCGAGCAGGCAATCAGAACTGGTGTAAATCAATAAGATTTTCAAACATAAACTTTACACAACTCAACTAAATACTATGATATATTTATGTATGTCTATCCAACTCATAAAAAAATCAATCAATCATCTATGGAATGTGATTCGATCTCAAAAATATATGACGAGTTTGAAGGAACCATCACATCAGAAATAAGTAAAATCATTTTACAAAAAGAAAAAACCAAAGATCATGAAAGCAAGATAGCCATAATTGCCTCTCTTAATAAGTCATTCCATGTGATAAATCTTTTAATTACAAAGACATTCATTTTAAACCAAGAATCACTATTTGTAAAGTAGGTCCAAATGGAAACCATGGGCGGAAGAACATTGATCGCATCGAGAGGGTCCAGTTCAGTCATATTGCAAGTGTAGCAAGCGTGATTAATTTTTCAAAGCCTCCTCACATTACACCATCATGTGATAAAATGAACCAATCAGGTTTTACGAGTAGTGGAAATAAAAATGTAGTTACACGATTCAAAGATTTTTTTTTTTTTTTTGGGAAAAAAAAGATAATTTAGATGAAAATGATAGTCTAGAAATAAAGACAGAAAGTGAAAATAGAATATTGTTTCTGGTATCCAAACTGTGTTAAATGAAGACAGAATTATCTTGAATATTGGTGGCATAAAGGTAATTTTGATTGATATATATATATATCCATTTACTTCTAAAAAATAATGAATATTTGAAAAAATTTTACTTAGTATGAAACATATCGTTCAACATTGACAGCATATCTGACACATTGTTGGGAATAATGATTGCAGAACGTAATAAAAAAATTCTTCATCCTACAAATGGGAATGAATATTTTTTTGACAGATATGGAAATTTATTTTACAATATTATTGAACAGGAAAGATTCATTGGGCCAGAATCAACACAACAAAATCAATCAACTAATAATAATCACAACAATGTGTACGATAATTATGAATTTATTAATGAATTATAGTGATACTAATTTTAGATTTACAAGTGAAGTAATGATGAGCAATAATAGTTATAACAACAATAATAACAACAACAATAATAATGGTTTTTACATTTTCAAATAATTCAATAGTTCCAATTTCACAATCTGAATTAGAGATAAAATTACAATATTTTTTTAATAACACCAATAACAATAATCATTTGTCAATAAATGAATCATCTACATTTCAATTGTATGAACAACAAATCAACAAGCAATAACAGTAATCAAGAATTAACATTTGCTAATAAAGTGGTAATACAAAATATTGGTGGATTTGTTAAAACATTAAAAAAAAATATAACAATAGTCCTTTATCATAATATAAAGCAGCAACTTTTAATTTATTATCTATCAATAGTTAAAAATGAAACAGCTCCATTTCATAATGTAATTAAAAACATTCTGGCACCTTACTCAGGTGTTGGTTTTACAATTCTAATGAATTTTGAGGAAGAAATTAAATTATGTTTGAAAAGAGAAATTCCTAATTAATCTGGTTGATGCAAAGCCAACTGATCTACCAAATAGATTTGTATTGCATCTCACTTTAAATGGTAGATTCTTAAAACAACTTATTATTAAAAAATTCATGTTTATCATCCATTAATAGTAATAGTAAATAGTTTTTACATATGGGCGGATTCACGCACCCCATAATTTTAGTTAACAAATTTCAAATAAAAGGTAGGGGCACTTTATTTACAAAGACATAAATAAAAAAGGTAAATATAGATGCATGTTGCTAATCCAATCGAATTGATTTTATAGCCCAAAGCGGCCTACATGCACATTTCATATTAATATGCTTAAAAGGTTAGATGAATGAATATATTTGTTCCATCTTTTTATTGGTAATGGTGGCGAAATAATTTTCTATAAGAATGTTTTTTGTTTTTTTTTTCTTAGATAGATTGTTTAATCATCAGTTTTTTCTGAAAGGGGTATAAAGCATTAATTAACTCTTAATATAATTAATCTGATAAAATAACCTTTTTCCTTGATATAATTATTATTGATGATGATAATACCTCTGGTAAAATAATATTTTCTTTTTTTTTTCTTTTGATGCTCGCGTAACGAGGTTATCGTTCGCCACCAAATATATTAATATTGTTTAATTATAGATCCGTTTTTGAAAAAAGAAATCAAAATCAATTGATTAATTCTTAATATTATATATAGTAAGATAATAAAATAATAATAATATAATATATTTGCTGTTTAATATATATGTTGATCCAGTTCAACTGGAGCTCTATATTTGATATAGATAATTATATAGAAATTTTTGACCATGCAAATCATGAAAAATCTTTGTGTGATTTTTTAAGAACGTTTTTGATCCAATGAAGTTTCTTCTTCTAAGACATGTAAACCTAGTTCAGCCAGATTAAGTAGTCTGAAATATTTCACATTTAGTGATATTATGTAAAATTAAATCGATAAATAAAATATTTACTATGGACGTTTTTGATCACAGCAAATTGTTCATCCAATTTTTAGTCGTATTGTTACACGCGCCCGTTCCGTTTTACACCGTATTAATATTTCAGCGTGTAAATTGCAAATATATATATATATATATATAGCATCTAACATTTAAATATACACATTGCAAATGCTTGTTATTATTAATACATATAAACATATAGATCATACAGATTATAGGCGATGGGTTTCTTTAGTTTAATTGGGCATACCTTGCATAATATTAACGCGTGTAACATTTTCCAATACTAACAAAACAAGGGTATTATTTACCAAATTAGAATAATTACGCGTTTTTTTTCATACGTGAAAGATGGATAACGATGATATTTATAAAACACCGACAATTCTTAGAAAAGAAGATTTTAGTGATAACTTTTTTTTAAATAACGATAATACTAATCCATTTTTGCTCTCTGATGTTGGTGATACTACAATTCAAAAACCAAAGGTTACAAAATTTAATACTTATAAAGATAATAAGCAAGATGTGGAAAATAACAACAACAATGATATTATTAGCAATATTAATATAATTGATATGGAAACTACACCTACAAGAACACAAGATTATATTATTGATGATAATTTTACATATAATCTACATAACGAATATGAAAATTTGGTTAAGGTGAATGGAATGGTTGCAACAATTAATAACAATATGGATCAGGCAAGACGAAATTTACAGGTAATTAATTAATTATATTGACGATAAGAATGCTAAGAAAACTTGGATGTTTAATTTTTAAATAATAATCTTTGTTTAAAGGAATTTTCCAGAGTAATTAATAACACAGATAAATTATTGGATTTATGGATAAATATATTATCGCAAAGTATTCATAATCAGCAATTATTATCAAATAAATTATGGCAAGGTTTAGCAATGGTTAGTTAAAGTAGTTAGTTAAATAAAACTAAATAAGTATGTAAGAGATGTAATTTAATTTATTTATTAAATAAATTTTAGGAGCAATTAAAGCCAATAGAAGATACAAAATCAAAAGATCCAGAAAATTTAAAAAGTAATTTAGAGAATCAAGAAGAAATGCAAGAATTAACAAAACCATGTAAATTTTTTAGTTTTAAATTTTAAATTTTAAATTTATTAATTTATTATTAATTATTTATTATTTATTATTTATTAACTAGCTGAAAGATTAAAAAAAACTGCTGTAAAAAATTCTGCTATACCTATAAGATTGAGAGGTAAAAGTAATTCAAGAAAATAATTATTATTTACATGCTGACTATGATTGGCTAAAAATCATGTTTCAAAAATTCCCAAAATAAAAAAAAAATGTGGATTTATAAAAAATTCCTTTGGTTTTTATTATTACCACTTTTAAAATTTAATATTTTATATGCTATAAAAGTTCCTCAATCTTGGAAAAATGTTGAAGTTACTAGAATGATAGACCTTTACGATCCAATCATTAGAGAATCTACTAATTATATTGTAGAAAATATTGATGATAATGAAACTATAAAAGAATATTATTATCCAATTCCTGAAAATTGGAATGAACATTTATCATATATTGAAGCTAAAGAGAAAAAGACAAACAAATTACTTAAAGTTGAAAAAATAGTAGAATTTGAATATTCTATTTATAATATGAAACAAACTTTTGTTATGAAATATTCGAATGTAACTGGAGAAATTACTTGTGGAAGCTCAAGAGATTCTTTTAGGCCATTTTTATATGCTAATAATATTGATAATGATAACTATAAAAAAATTCAGTTTTATAAAATTCATTTTGATCAACAAATTAAACCAAAGGAAAAATTTTCATTTATAGTAGAAACAGCCTATACACATCTTTTAATTCCTTATCCGTGCAAAATTGATCAGAATGATAAACAGTATTTATTATATCAAGGAAATTTATATGGAAGTTCCGCATATTCCACTGAAAAATTAAAAATAAATATAAGGTATGTATTTTCAATTATTTTCAATTTCTTTCATATTATTATTCTGATTTTATATTTTTTAAATAGGCTTCCAACATCCAATGTTCTCAATTATACAAAAAATCATAATTTAACTGTAACTCATATTGGAAATTTACTTAGTTATGAAGTATATAATAAAAATATAGAATCCAATAAATATGATAAGCTTGAAGTTCATTATGAATATCAGAAACCAATTATTACTATTAAAAATTTAAGACGTGATTTGGATTTGAGTCATTGGGGTGGAAACTTGGCAATTGAAGAACATTTTAATATTACAAATGATGGAGCAAGGTAAATATTTTCTCTTTTTTTTTAAAAAAAAAAAAAATTTTAATCAATTATGATTTTCTTCCATTAAAAAAAAAGATTAAAGGGTCAATTTTCTCGAGTTAAATATCAAAAACGTTTTTTCAATTCACATGAAATGATGGTATTAAATAATTTAAAGATAGACTTACCAATCAACACAAAAGATATTTATTATAGAGATGAGATTGGAAATGTATCAACATCACATTTGGAATATCATTATCAAAAAGACAAAGGCAATAGTGTATTTTTGAAAATTAAACCAAGATTTCCACTTTTTGGTGGTTGGAATTATACTTGGAATCACGGATATAATGTTCCACTTGGCGATTTTGTAAGATATCATTCTGAAAGTGATCAATATATTCTCAATATACCCTTCATGAATTTGTTGCCTAATGCAACATATGATCAAGTTCAAATTAGAATCATTTTACCAGAAGGAGCAAAGTAAAAATAATTCATTTCTTTTTATAAAAAAAAATTTTTTTTTAAATAAAAATGATAACAAAAAAAAATTTTTTTTTTTATAGGGATGTAAAAGTAGAATTACCATTTCCTATAGATGAAGAAATTCACTCAATTCATAAAACATATCTGGATACAATTGGAAGATATTTAATTACATTAAAAAAAAACAATTTAGTTTCTGAACATTCCAAATTTTTTCAAGTTTCTTATAAGTATAATAATTTGGAATTGTTAAGGAAGCCATTGATGCTTTTTATTGTATTTTTAGGTGGATTTTTACTAAATATGATCTATTCAAGAATGGCTTCTGTTTAAGTGAATAATAAATATAAAATCATTCATAACAATATATATATATATAACAAGGTTTTCAAGTCACAACATAACAGCAAAATGAGTGTGTACCAAAATATTGAAATTTTTAATAATTTAAAAAAGATTTTTGACAAGAAATTGTAAAGTAGCAAATATATATTAAATGTTTTTCACTATTATTGGTAATAGCAAAGTTGGAGTACAATTATTAATTACAAAATAAAATAATGAACTTTTAAAATTTTTTCAATGTCTTTAATTTCTTTGATGATTATGGTACAACACATTAATTAACTTTTCTATATAATTAATAAGAGCGATAATAAATTTTTCTAAAATTTAGGTTACTAACACCATCAATCCATTTGGGATATCATATGGTAAATTTTATGCACTTGTGTATGTTAATCTTTCGGTCATTTTGATAGATTTGAATTACTAAATTCACCAATTATTAATGCAATAGTATGAGGAGCTTGCTTGACTTGTGCCAGAAAAGATTACTCTGCCAGTATCCGACTCACTTGAAACTGAAATTATATCTACACCAGGTGCAAAATGTCCATGCAACTACCAAAGTTGAAAAATCAGCTTTTGTGTTTTTTGCCAATGATGCAGATGATACATCACAAGCTGATCAGCCTCATTTCATGCTGCCAGTACAACACATATACCTACATTAGTAAGTAATATTAATACATAACTTAATGCTTCTGAGACTTTACTATCAAATAACATATTAACAACTGCATTTTTATTTCTACTGGCCTTGTGTTCCTTCAACACAATTCTATGCATAGCCAGCTCCAAAGGAATCAAGTACTTTAGCTGCAATAAGTCTATATTTTTCTTGCTACACCTAATGTTTTGCTGGAAATAATTCCCATAATATGTGTACTGTGACATGGTTAATCAAAATCTTTCACATAGAATGTACCTTCAAATCTAGCATGGCCTCCGAATTTTTTATGGTCTGTATGCATACCACACAAATATTTAACCTAAGCCTGCTGAAAATTTTTTATTAAAAGAAAGATGTGCCTGATCTATATAATCTAAATTGAAAGTTGGTTTAATATGTATGGTACTTTCATTTCTTAATGTATAATCGCCATTATCATAATAATTGTCATAGTTCTCTTTGATGAAATTTGCTATAATTTCGAAAGTTGTGACATGTGTGTCTTTTTCAATTAATTGAATTTCTGGTAATTGTCTGAGCTGTTCCTCAACAAATAACCTTCAAGTAAGCTGCCTGAGAAAACGAACAAATTTTTTTATCATAGCCTTTGACATGAAATCCTTTATCAAAAATGAATGAAGAAATGCATTTCAAACATCAATGATTTTTCTCTTTGACAGCACTGGTTTAATGAAACCAAAAATTGTGAGAAAAGCTATCAATAAAAGGACAGAAAATTTGATCATTTTTATGAGTGAGTGAATGGGGTAAATTTTGAAGATAACAATAAAATTTACATTTATCTTCCCAACAAAAATTGTTTTCTTGTAAAGATTTCTTGTGTTCATTTTTTTTATGAAAAAAACTGATATGCACCTTTAATTATATCAGTTGCTTTTTCTTTTTTTTTTTTTTTTTTTTTTGGTAAGAAGTTAGTTATAAACTTTTGAAGTCATGTGATGATTATCAACACCATAGAAAATTGTATTTCTATTATATAGTATAATATTTTTGACAATAATAAGTCTAAATCCCAAGTTGTTTAATTAAAAAAAATTAATTTTATTTTGATCTTTTAATCCATTTTTCAATCTTATTCAAAGAATATTTAACACTTTTCTTAAGACCTGCTGTTAATATTCCTTTAAGACTCTGTGTGATTGCAGATCTAAAAACTATTTCTTTTAAACCTTTTTAAAAAAATTAAATTAGAATAAAATTAAATCAATATAAATATTTTGAATAACAATTATAAAGTTTTTTTACTTGTTTCAATATATTCTCCATAATTTCCAGAGTTTATAATACTTTTATAAACATCATTAATATCTAAAAAAAAATAAACCATATATTATATATATTAATAAAAATAATTAATAAATGACATTGTTTTAGAGTTAAATTTATAAAAATGTATTCAATTACCTGATGGCCATTGTTGACCATGTTTTGCTAGAACCATTCGATGTTCTTCTTGTATTTTGTGGCTTAGTAGCCTTGGTAGTTTCTTTATTAATTGAATTTGTGCTTTTGGACTATCGTCTTGCTGAATGAGTATATATTATATATTGTCAATATTGATTAAGCTGCATTTTTTTATTTAATTTATCAAAAATCATTATCAATTGAATTTCTCTTTTGCAATCCTCACATACTCTCACCTGAAGTTTTCCATCAGTAATAAATTCAACATTAGGAAGCCCATTAATCAGTCCACTATATAATAAATTAAAATCATGCATTTGGTTTAAAACAATATTTTTTAATTTGTTGGGGTTTTCTCCAAAATATCGACGAAAATCACCTTTAAAAAAAAAACAGATATATAAATAATATTTTCAGGAAATTTATTAATGATTACAAATTAGAGATATTCATCAAACCTTTATATGATAATGAAGCTATTGTCAAATAAAGTTGTTCCTCTGTAAAATCCTTTGGTAAAAGCAGCAATGCTGTACGTAATGCAGATATTAAATTTACTTGTTGAGCTAAATGCACCCTAGCATCATCCCTCAGTATTTTAATCTATGAAAAAAAAAATTTTATAAATATTTATGCAAATAAAAAAAATCATCAAGCCCTAAAAATAATTTAAAGTCAACTTACTTACTGGTTTATGCATCCTTCCTGCTAAATATAATGTTTCCCAGTCCAATAAATCTTTACATAATTTATCAATTGATACAACCCCATATTTAATTAACTGATATAATGAATGTTTAAAAATTAATATAATAAAAATAATCTATAATAATTCATATTATTTTTTAACCAACGACATACCATACCATCCACATTCACATATGGATTAAAATAAACTCCTGGCCCAAAATTTTCTTGTAATGTTGATATTGCCCCACTACCTAAAGATCCCATGAATGAATAATGATCTCTATGTTGCATCAAATTTAAAGAATGCCAATGTTGTGGATAACGAACACCAAAAATAAAATCAATCATTTTTTTAGACTGTAAGAGTAAGATCATTATGCATTTTAGAAATTGAATAAAACTTTTTAATTATTTTGGATAGAATAAAATAAATGAATAAATACTTTTGGATCATATCCTTTTTGTGGGAAAATTCCACTTCCATAAGCAAACGCATAACGAATTGGTGCTTGAAACTTATCTAATAATTTTTTCAATGTTCCTAATTCAAGCATAGTGGACATTCGTTTATCACATGTGTCAAAATCGATTGTTGATCTTTTTATGTTGTGAAACATGTGATTTGAATTTAAAATGGCGTGACTGCGCACAAAAACTTGTTTAACCTGAGATGTTCTCTAATATTAACATAATAACAGTAATAGGAGCTTTAGTGACCGACGCAAGTATATTGTAGACTCTGGAGATCGCTCATTTTTGTTTTATAACATGTTTATTTAAAATTTACCAATTATTTATCAATACTAAAGTATTTTTAAAATCATCTTCCGTTAGTTATAACTGTCATCTTCATTTTCTTCGTATAATATTTCAATCATTGACCATCATCTTTTTCTAATCTATTTATATAGGATTTACATTCGAGAAACATCACTTTTTATAAAATTCCAAACAATAATCACTTCTATTATTTTTCTCCCCAGAACGTTTATGATAAGCATGACCACATAGTTTAGAGATATGGAAAGCTTTAATGGCTGTAAAAATACCAATGACGCAAAAAAAACTCATTTAAAGTACAAGAAAACATTTTCCTTATTGTAATACTTCTATCTATTGCAACTTCCGAAAAAATTATATGAAATAAACATACTCTCTCCCCATAGCCTATTCCGCAAATGTCTCCTGATTAAAGTATCTAATGATTTTATAAATGTGACGATTTTCCAGAAACCTTAGCAATTGAGAATTCTAAACCGCCATGCACTCTTTAAACCTCATATATACTATTCACAGCATCTAGAGCAACATCAATAACTATGACGTCGAAAACAAAATTTGTCACAAGTCCATTTAGTGTCTTAACTAATCGCAATAATTATTATTGTCCTTCTCAAATAAGAGAACATAGAACAAATAATTTGATAAGTGATGTAGCAATAAAATGTAAACAACCAATGTTAAAACTTTTTTAAAATAACCAAAAAAGTAGTATTTTAAAAAATCTACAGAATAGAATATATACTGTATAATTTCGCCCAATTTAATTAAATGTTATTTTATTACTAGTTTATTCTTTTTTTTATAGTTCGTGGAATGTTTATTCGAACAGAAAATAACACCAAATTAAATTCATTCCAGGTATTCCAAATACATACATATATTACATTTATTAGCTTTATTTCATTGATGTCTTGCTAGAGTATTCAAACTATAAATTCGAATAGTATATTGAACTCATTAGACAAAATCTAAATAAAGTAATCAGATGTTACAAGTGGGACCAAATGGCAAAAAATTTTATTGGACTGGAGGAAAAAAAGATAAGATTTTGGATGAGGCAAAAAAATTATTATTAGAACAAAAAAAATTTGGTCTAGAAAAAAATTAAACTATTGCTAAACAATATTAATCAATCAATACATTAATAATTGACAACCAATACTACAACAGAAAGAACAAAATCAAGAGTAACAATATCTGCAAAAATCAATGAGAACATCACCATTTATGCTAAATAATTTACCAAAGAATGATTCACTTGGACAAATAAAAGAAGATCATAAAAAATCTAAGCAAGTTAAAGAAAAAATATGACAAATTGCTTATTCAATGACAAACTTTGAAACTGGAACGTTATGGGAATCTACTTTAAATTTTAGATGAAAATGATTTTTGAATGAAAATTCAAAATAAAAAATATTTACCTCATATTATACTTGGAAAAGAAATTTGGGCTGAAAGACTTTGAAAAACAAGAGGAAAAAACTTCTAATTAAACTTTCTTAGTAAACTACTAGTTGGTCAATAATTGATTGAACATTACTATTTCTTTTAACACCAAAATAGGTAAATATAATTTTATTTTTAACATATAGGGAGTGGTCAATAGAAAGGGGGGATAACTACCAAAATCATGATTTTGAGTTAACACCACTTCTACATGCAATTCACCACAAGAATTAATTTCAGAAAAATATGCCAACTTTACTGAGATATTTTCTGTTAAAGTTTTTTTTTAAATAGTAAAACAAAAGCATGGCAATAGAAACAGTGATAATTGCAAACATTATGATTTCAAGTTAACAACATTTATATATGTAATTCATCACAAGGATTAATTTTAGCTTAAGAACCATGTCTACTTTACTTAATGATATTTTCCATTAAAGGTTTCAAAATGTGATTTTGCAGTTATTCCTTTTTCTATTGTCCATACCCCATCAACTTTGTTATATATTCAAATTGCTCAAAAGGTATCCATTCTAAAATATATCCTGGCAGAGATGATTTCATTTGACATTGTTTAATAAAATTATCAATTATGTTATTTCCAGATGTCCAAGTGGTGAAAAGACTCTGTAATTGTAAACTAATACAACCTTCACAGAACTTATCAGAGTATCTTGTCAATTTACACTTGTTACATTCTTTTGGTTTTCCCAATTTATCCCTTGCATTCACTAATTCAAAATTATAAAAAAACCTTTCCTTACAATATTTTTTTTTCATTTTCAGAAAGCTCCTTGATTTTTTTGACCAGTGAAAATAAATAATCTTTTCTACTTTCTTTATCAGAATTAACATTAGTGTTATTAAGTATTTCACCATAAATTTTATGTACAAAATCCTCTCTTTCTTGTGATAATGATGATAATAGTTTAGCATATGACATTATACAAAAATATAATATATAAAATTCGACTTTTCTTTAATATTAATATTAACATACAAAAAAGAATGTTGCTGTGTTACTTTCTAAATGTCATTATTTGTGTAATATTTTCTTTTTATATGCTTTCCTAACAATTTTACCCAAATTTGAATGCATGGTAAACATTCTGTTATATAAAGAAGACTCATTAAAGACTCGAGACAATAAATCCGGTGCAATTACAGTAAGGAATCATGAATCTTATATTTTGTTGCACAACTTTACTAAACCGAATTGTTGAGGGAGAATGAAAACAAAATCAAAGGGTGGGACTTTGTAAATGAGTCGTTATTTTCTTTTTTTGCTATTAATATTAATATGTAATTACACTTCCTGTGACATATCGTTTGACTGCTATGCTGACTTTGAAATGATTTGCAAATTGATTTGAAACTAATTTGAACACAAATATCTTCGTTTTCCAAAAATGATAAATGGTTATTATTATGGTTATTTTTACATCCCTGTACTCATGCATATTCTCATTTCTATCTATTTGACGAAAAATTATCTATTTTTTTATTCAAAACGTCAGGGTTGAGCGAAGCGAATGCTTGACCGAAAGGAATCGTGTTTTGCTTTGATATTTTTTGCGTGGTGTCTACCGCTGTCTACCATTAGATCTTCGACTTGCTTTGACGTTTCGAACCATTTGAAATGACCAAAAACTTACGGCTTTGCCTTGGAACCTTTACCTCAGATCCCATATCGGCATACAATGTGTTAGTGTTAGTATGTTTTCAAGTCCGGGATTCAAAATCAATATTTGTTGTTATTATTATTATCGGTCAATTACAATTCAATGATAAATGAACAAACAATATGTACAAATTTTTGATTTTGACCATTTGAGAGATGATAGGAAAATTTTATTTTTAATTTCCTTTCAAGAAAATAAATAAAATACCTTGATTAATCTTTGCAAAGAAGGGGGGGGTTTTTTTAATAATCAAAATTTGTAAGTAACTTTTGATGTTTGCATGAAGCTTATTCTTCTATAACGATTGACTTGGAAAAAAAAATCCAATTGATCCAATTGACCTTTAATCTGGAACAATAAATAAACAGAGGAAAAGATTAGGACAAAAAGATTCCTTTTTAATTAGGAAAAGAAAGCTTATCATTGGTTGATTTTTTTAACAGTCGAAATTCGTAAATAACTTTTGATTCACACAAGGGTTCCTCTTTGCAAAGGATCTTTTATTAAATTTATTAGTATATTAATTTTTTTTAAATAAATAAATTTTTCTCAATGCAACGAATAAAAATATGACTGGCTAATATTGATGCTCCGAGCGAATATATAGATACCTCGCATTTGAATGTAACGTGCAAAGCTGAATCATATGTAGAACAACATTTCAGCACTATATACATACCTCGACCCTCAAATTCGAATGCAACGGAAAAAGCAAACCAATGCACCGTTTTTGGAGGGTAGTGGATCTATTTATATATGTTTTTGTTGTAATTTATTAGACTACTCATTCAATGCACCATCTGGCCATGAAATAGTTTATTTTTATTAAAGATTGCATCATTGATCATGAATACATGATAGTATGTTTAGATACTTTGCATCCGGTGCTAATTTTGATGCTCCGAACGAATATATATGTATGTGATTGAGTTGTGTGATTTTATAATATTATGACACCAGAATATCATCGCATTATAATCTATATTTCACAAAACTCTCTGTTACATTTTCGTTTAAAAACTTTCTTTGCGGAAAACTGAATAACATGTAACAAACGATTTTTTCGTAAAACATTTTTTTGATCGCCTTTAAGTTCTTCTCTAACAGGATTAATTGATAAGGAAAAGCAAAAATTGCATTATTTAAAGAACAACTTCGTCGATTTAACAAAAGAGAATTTCAGCATTCTTTGAAGATTTAAAAGTGGTAAAAATAGAAAACAAAATTAAAATTTACAAAATAAGCACCAAAACCTGTCTTATCTGCTATGTAAAACTCGTTCCAAGTATCAATTTTTATCAATATATGTTGCCTCAAACTCAGACACCAAAGACAGCTCAAGCACATCATTAATAATATTATTGCGTATTACTATTACGCGTAGTTAACTTCAAAAGTCAAAATTTTGAAAAAATATCAACTTAACGCAACTCATATGTATGTAAAGACGATTTTATTTTATGAAATGCAATTATAAAAGAATAGTTTTAATTTTTAAAAAAGAAGAGGCATTTTTATTTTGAAGAAAATATATGGAAAAAAACAAGTATTATTATTAACTTTTAATATAAACTTCAATTATTAGTTTCATATCAAGAGTGACTCAATATAAGCAGGATCATAGACTAAAGGCACACAATTACATCATCTCCTTACTTGGGTGTAAATTTCCAGTAAATGACTATATACCTTTAATATCTGTTGTTTCTTCATAATTAGAACACGTAAAATAATTAAACCTATAAAAAAAATTTATTGAATTTGACTTTTTTCAAGTAATTTTTTTATCATTATTTTTGAAAGAAATGAATTTCAAACTTAAAATAAAAACATGGAAATAAAACAAAAAGATAATTAAGATAATCAATCATCTATGCATGTTTCAGTGACTAAAAGAAAAATGATGATGATGATTTCGTTATTTTTATAAAGCCTTCAAAGAATCTTCACCAATCAAGTCTATTTCAATATCCAGTTCTTCCTATGTTATCATTATTGATAATTAATATTATGATTATGAAATGTTTTGCATAAGGAAAAACTAAGGTTTCTAAATTTATGATTTATTACCATAAAATCTGTTTTCTTTTTTTCTGTAGCTTCTAAAATCACATTAAACATATCATAAAACTATAATAATAAATAAATATAGGTATTATTATATATATATATATACATATTCATATACATGTACATATCATAACATTTCATTTCCTACCATTCTTTTTCTTTGTCTCCAAAATTTAAGATTTTTTTCATATTCATCTTCAATTTTTTTCTTTTCTTCTTCGGATATTTGTGCTATGCCTGATTGCAATTCTTGTAGTCTTTCACTATAATTTTGATTCTTCAAATAATTGTTGATAAATATTATTAATTAATTGAAATTTTTTTGAAAATTTTGAATTTGCTACTCAAAAAACTTTTTACCTCTTTTTTTACAGTTGAAATTCTTTAACATTAGTTAACAACAGACATCATCAAATCTTAGTTAGCAAGTGTTAGTTGTAAAATTTTCTCACACTACTCCCATAATTATTTTTCTTTACCTTTCGTCAAATTGTTTATTAGATAAAGATTTACATAATCCATTGAACACTTATCAATATCATAAAAAAGATTTATTAGATAGCAATTAATAAATATATTTAATAAATCATCACCATCGTCATCATTACTATTAATTTACCTGATTGTAATTTATGATTCTTTTCTTTGAATTCATTTATTTCTTTTCTAAGATCTTCAATTTCTGCATCCATTTCAAGTAATTCTTCGTTAGAAGGTGATTCAAATTGATTCTATATATATATAATATATTATATATCAATATCTATTAATAACATTATTATTACTAAACAATTAAAGTTTCTTACTTGTTGTATACAATAAATGGTTTGTTTCCCATAGGTTTTAAATCTAATCTCCTCTTTTTTAACAAGTGAATTCAAGGCCTTTTGTGCAACAGTTTTTGTGACAGCTCCACCAAGATTATTTATAATATCAGCTAATTAATATTATCAATTTTGTTAAACATTATAGAAATTTAATTATTTATGAATAATAAATATAATAAAAGCTTACTGGCACTATAAGGACGATTGTGTTCTCTCAAGTATCCCAATATTATTTGCTCTGCTAAAATTATTGAAATATTACAACAATTTAAATTTAATAAATTCTCGTAATCTAATATAGTATTTATATTTTTTGAAATAATAATTCAAGGCAATAATAAAATACCATCGTTGCTTTTAGCAGCTGGTGCTTTCTTTTGCTTTGACATTTTTTTTTTTTTTCAAAAATTTAAAAAATTAAACGCGTCACGCAAAAATTTGGAAATTGATTTTTTAATTGGCTAGTAATTCCTGAAGTAAACAGTTAGTACAAGAAGAGAAGACACTAACCAGAAATATAATTTTTAATTGGTTGAATATTCTTCCAGACTAAATGTCAATTATATATATAGTTGACAGAAAAGAACACAATCAAGTAAGTCTTTGTGGTTAGAAAGATAGAATAAAAATTAAAGGAAAATGATAGAGATTAAAATAATAATTCAGCTCATCATAAAAATAACTAGCCAATTAAAAAATCAATTTCCAAATTTTTGCGTGACGCGTTTAATTTTTTAAATTTTTGAAAAAAAAAAAAAATGTCAAAGCAAAAGAAAGCACCAGCTGCTAAAAGCAACGATGGTATTTTATTATTGCCTTGAATTATTATTTCAAAAAATATAAATACTATATTAGATTACGAGAATTTATTAAATTTAAATTGTTGTAATATTTCAATAATTTTAGCAGAGCAAATAATATTGGGATACTTGAGAGAACACAATCGTCCTTATAGTGCCAGTAAGCTTTTATTATATTTATTATTCATAAATAATTAAATTTCTATAATGTTTAACAAAATTGATAATATTAATTAGCTGATATTATAAATAATCTTGGTGGAGCTGTCACAAAAACTGTTGCACAAAAGGCCTTGAATTCACTTGTTAAAAAAGAGGAGATTAGATTTAAAACCTATGGGAAACAAACCATTTATTGTATACAACAAGTAAGAAACTTTAATTGTTTAGTAATAATAATGTTATTAATAGATATTGATATATAATATATTATATATATATAGAATCAATTTGAATCACCTTCTAACGAAGAATTACTTGAAATGGATGCAGAAATTGAAGATCTTAGAAAAGAAATAAATGAATTCAAAGAAAAGAATCATAAATTACAATCAGGTAAATTAATAGTAATGATGACGATGGTGATGATTTATTAAATATATTTATTAATTGCTATCTAATAAATCTTTTTTATGATATTGATAAGTGTTCAATGGATTATGTAAATCTTTATCTAATAAACAATTTGACGAAAGGTAAAGAAAAATAATTATGGGAGTAGTGTGAGAAAATTTTACAACTAACACTTGCTAACTAAGATTTGATGATGTCTGTTGTTAACTAATGTTAAAGAATTTCAACTGTAAAAAAAGAGGTAAAAAGTTTTTTGAGTAGCAAATTCAAAATTTTCAAAAAAATTTCAATTAATTAATAATATTTATCAACAATTATTTGAAGAATCAAAATTATAGTGAAAGACTACAAGAATTGCAATCAGGCATAGCACAAATATCCGAAGAAGAAAAGAAAAAAATTGAAGATGAATATGAAAAAAATCTTAAATTTTGGAGACAAAGAAAAAGAATGGTAGGAAATGAAATGTTATGATATGTACATGTATATGAATATGTATATATATATATATAATAATACCTATATTTATTTATTATTATAGTTTTATGATATGTTTAATGTGATTTTAGAAGCTACAGAAAAAAAGAAAACAGATTTTATGGTAATAAATCATAAATTTAGAAACCTTAGTTTTTCCTTATGCAAAACATTTCATAATCATAATATTAATTATCAATAATGATAACATAGGAAGAACTGGATATTGAAATAGACTTGATTGGTGAAGATTCTTTGAAGGCTTTATAAAAATAACGAAATCATCATCATCATTTTTCTTTTAGTCACTGAAACATGCATAGATGATTGATTATCTTAATTATCTTTTTGTTTTATTTCCATGTTTTTATTTTAAGTTTGAAATTCATTTCTTTCAAAAATAATGATAAAAAAATTACTTGAAAAAAGTCAAATTCAATAAATTTTTTTTATAGGTTTAATTATTTTACGTGTTCTAATTATGAAGAAACAACAGATATTAAAGGTATATAGTCATTTACTGGAAATTTACACCCAAGTAAGGAGATGATGTAATTGTGTGCCTTTAGTCTATGATCCTGCTTATATTGAGTCACTCTTGATATGAAACTAATAATTGAAGTTTATATTAAAAGTTAATAATAATACTTGTTTTTTTCCATATATTTTCTTCAAAATAAAAATGCCTCTTCTTTTTTAAAAATTAAAACTATTCTTTTATAATTGCATTTCATAAAATAAAATCGTCTTTACATACATATGAGTTGCGTTAAGTTGATATTTTTTCAAAATTTTGACTTTTGAAGTTAACTACGCGTAATAGTAATACGCAATAATATTATTAATGATGTGCTTGAGCTGTCTTTGGTGTCTGAGTTTGAGGCAACATATATTGATAAAAATTGATACTTGGAACGAGTTTTACATAGCAGATAAGACAGGTTTTGGTGCTTATTTTGTAAATTTTAATTTTGTTTTCTATTTTTACCACTTTTAAATCTTCAAAGAATGCTGAAATTCTCTTTTGTTAAATCGACGAAGTTGTTCTTTAAATAATGCAATTTTTGCTTTTCCTTATCAATTAATCCTGTTAGAGAAGAACTTAAAGGCGATCAAAAAAATGTTTTACGAAAAAATCGTTTGTTACATGTTATTCAGTTTTCCGCAAAGAAAGTTTTTAAACGAAAATGTAACAGAGAGTTTTGTGAAATATAGATTATAATGCGATGATATTCTGGTGTCATAATATTATAAAATCACACAACTCAATCACATACATATATATTCGTTCGGAGCATCAAAATTAGCACCGGATGCAAAGTATCTAAACATACTATCATGTATTCATGATCAATGATGCAATCTTTAATAAAAATAAACTATTTCATGGCCAGATGGTGCATTGAATGAGTAGTCTAATAAATTACAACAAAAACATATATAAATAGATCCACTACCCTCCAAAAACGGTGCATTGGTTTGCTTTTTCCGTTGCATTCGAATTTGAGGGTCGAGGTATGTATATAGTGCTGAAATGTTGTTCTACATATGATTCAGCTTTGCACGTTACATTCAAATGCGAGGTATCTATATATTCGCTCGGAGCATCAATATTAGCCAGTCATATTTTTATTCGTTGCATTGAGAAAAATTTATTTATTTAAAAAAAATTAATATACTAATAAATTTAATAAAAGATCCTTTGCAAAGAGGAACCCTTGTGTGAATCAAAAGTTATTTACGAATTTCGACTGTTAAAAAAATCAACCAATGATAAGCTTTCTTTTCCTAATTAAAAAGGAATCTTTTTGTCCTAATCTTTTCCTCTGTTTATTTATTGTTCCAGATTAAAGGTCAATTGGATCAATTGGATTTTTTTTTCCAAGTCAATCGTTATAGAAGAATAAGCTTCATGCAAACATCAAAAGTTACTTACAAATTTTGATTATTAAAAAAACCCCCCCTTCTTTGCAAAGATTAATCAAGGTATTTTATTTATTTTCTTGAAAGGAAATTAAAAATAAAATTTTCCTATCATCTCTCAAATGGTCAAAATCAAAAATTTGTACATATTGTTTGTTCATTTATCATTGAATTGTAATTGACCGATAATAATAATAACAACAAATATTGATTTTGAATCCCGGACTTGAAAACATACTAACACTAACACATTGTATGCCGATATGGGATCTGAGGTAAAGGTTCCAAGGCAAAGCCGTAAGTTTTTGGTCATTTCAAATGGTTCGAAACGTCAAAGCAAGTCGAAGATCTAATGGTAGACAGCGGTAGACACCACGCAAAAAATATCAAAGCAAAACACGATTCCTTTCGGTCAAGCATTCGCTTCGCTCAACCCTGACGTTTTGAATAAAAAAATAGATAATTTTTCGTCAAATAGATAGAAATGAGAATATGCATGAGTACAGGGATGTAAAAATAACCATAATAATAACCATTTATCATTTTTGGAAAACGAAGATATTTGTGTTCAAATTAGTTTCAAATCAATTTGCAAATCATTTCAAAGTCAGCATAGCAGTCAAACGATATGTCACAGGAAGTGTAATTACATATTAATATTAATAGCAAAAAAAGAAAATAACGACTCATTTACAAAGTCCCACCCTTTGATTTTGTTTTCATTCTCCCTCAACAATTCGGTTTAGTAAAGTTGTGCAACAAAATATAAGATTCATGATTCCTTACTGTAATTGCACCGGATTTATTGTCTCGAGTCTTTAATGAGTCTTCTTTATATAACAGAATGTTTACCATGCATTCAAATTTGGGTAAAATTGTTAGGAAAGCATATAAAAAGAAAATATTACACAAATAATGACATTTAGAAAGTAACACAGCAACATTCTTTTTTGTATGTTAATATTAATATTAAAGAAAAGTCGAATTTTATATATTATATTTTTGTATAATGTCATATGCTAAACTATTATCATCATTATCACAAGAAAGAGAGGATTTTGTACATAAAATTTATGGTGAAATACTTAATAACACTAATGTTAATTCTGATAAAGAAAGTAGAAAAGATTATTTATTTTCACTGGTCAAAAAAATCAAGGAGCTTTCTGAAAATGAAAAAAAAATATTGTAAGGAAAGGTTTTTTTATAATTTTGAATTAGTGAATGCAAGGGATAAATTGGGAAAACCAAAAGAATGTAACAAGTGTAAATTGACAAGATACTCTGATAAGTTCTGTGAAGGTTGTATTAGTTTACAATTACAGAGTCTTTTCACCACTTGGACATCTGGAAATAACATAATTGATAATTTTATTAAACAATGTCAAATGAAATCATCTCTGCCAGGATATATTTTAGAATGGATACCTTTTGAGCAATTTGAATATATAACAAAGTTGATGGAAGGTGGATTTAGTTCGATTTATACTGCTACATGGACAAGAGGAATTATTGATGATTACAACGAAAATAAAAAGGAATTTAGTTATTTAGAAGGAGGGCAACTAGTAGTATTAAAAAGTTTAAATAATTCAAGTAATCCAGGAAAAGCTTTTTTTGATGAGGTTGGTAGTTGTCATTTAAAACAATACTGTATTATATATAATACTAATTGATCTTATATTTATTTCCAGGCAAAGAATTATTGTGAAATTAAATCAAATTTAATTGTTCATTGCTATGGTATAACTAAATTCCCAGATAATGGGAATTATGCAATAGTTTTAAATTATTTAGAAGGAAATTTAAGGGATTACTTGCAAAAAAACCATTTAAATTTAACATTAAAAGATAGGATTACAATCTTTGATTGTTTATGTAGTGCATTACATCAAATACATAAAAAAAATTTAATCCATTGTGATTTACATAGTGGTAATATACTTGTGGAAGGAGGTAATTGTTATATTACAGATTTAGGATTATGTGGATCAGTTGATGAAAAATCATCAGATAAAATCTATGGAATTGTATCATATGTTGCACCTGAGCTACTTAGAGGAAAAAGGAACACCAAAGAATCCGATATCTATAGTGTTGGAATGTTAATGTAGGAAATATTTGCAGGTCATCCACCATTTGATGATAGAGCTCATGATCATTGTTTAATTTTTTGATATATGTGAAGAAAGTTTATGACCACCAATATTACCAGGAATGCCTGAAGATTATGCACAAATGATGCAGAGGTGTTGGTGTGTGGATCCATCAAAAAGGCCAACTAGTAGAGAACTTCGGGACTTTGCTGAAGATAAACATAAAGAGATTCATGATAATGATTGTAGCAGCAGTGGTGCTGGTGCTGGTGCTGGTGATGATTTGCAACAAATACACAAATCACATCCAGATGCATACCATACAAATAAAATATTAAATGAAGAGATTGCTAGATCAAAATGCTTTAAAAGTTATACAATTAATGACAGTTCATTGGATTTTGAAGGTGAATAAAAATTTCATTATTATTAATTGGAAATTATTATCCATTAATTATTATTAACAATTTGATTTTAATAAACACTAGATTATAGTAATTAAAAGAAAGAATTGAATTTAATCTCTACTATAAATTTATTTGTAATAATTATTTATCTTTTTATTTTTATTTCAATATTTTTTATAATAAACTTTTACAGTTTTCTGATTTCTTGTTGAATGGTGATATTGCAAGGTAGTCTTTTGATTATTGCTTAACTTTTGGGTTACTCTTGTTAGTTAATTGCAAGCAACTCACAATGATTTAATGCTTATCATTAATAAGTGATAACTGTAAGTAAACAAATAAAGATAGCTCTTTACAAAGCTCAAAAGTTCCTTTTATTTATTTGTGACCAATTTATTTTGATTGTTTATCCTTTTTATATTCTTGCCCAATTGCAAACTCCCTTTGGTTTATTTACAAAACAACTCAAGTAACTTGTTTAACAGCCTTACATTTACAATTAAAATAATATTACCAGTATTACTGATTAACCAACCATTGGATAATACTTCATTGACACCCACTAGTTAACCAACAACATTCGTCCTAACCTTGCTTGCTTTCTAACTAAAGCAAATAAGCGTGGCTTTTTACCAAAGCTCCCACAATTGTTACCTTTTACCAAGGCACTAACTACACTTGTTGTTTTTATCAAAGTGCCTTAAACAAAGAAAATAAAAACAATGTTTTATTTTTATTTTTATTTTTAAAAGTTATTAATGATTAATTTTATTTAATAATGATTCTATCACAGATATCACCGATTAATTTGGGAGAGCGTGTTTTTAATTGGTGATAACAATTATTTTTATTTTTGCGTGGATCAGAATGAATAGGGATCAACGAATTGATTTTGTTATTAGTGAATAATTTTGTTTAAAGAAGATAATAGTTTAAATAAAATATTTATTTTATTTTAGTTTTCTTAGTCGAAACTAATTAACTTGCAAGAAAGTTTTCTTAGTCGAAACTAATTAACTTGTAACAAAGTTTCCTTAGTCGAAACTAATTAACTTGTAAGAAAGTTTTCCTTAGTCGAAACTAATTAATTTGTAACAAAGTTTTCCTTAATCGAAACTAATTAACTTGTAAGAAAGTTGCTTTTACATTAGGTCGAAATCAAGTTCTTTATATACATGTTCATTTACATATTAGCCCGAATTGCGCGAGTCCGCTTGGTTTGGGCGATTCCGCTCAAATTGTGCGTTTTCGCTCAGATTGCGCGAATTCGCTCACTTTGTACTTGGGCGAATCCGCACGTTTTGAGCGTTCCGGGAGAATCGTCATTAATCTCTACTAAATAAAGTTAAATATGAATGTGCTACGGATTGA
>CAUDNR010001979.1:0-10296 GCA_958430865.1 Entrophospora sp. SA101 | reverse complement strand
TATTATGCATAATAAACTAACCATTTTTTTTACAGAATGCTTTTAGGCCAGTCCTCCATAACCCTCTTTCCTCCAAAATTATCTTCATTCCTTTTGGTTTTCCACACAATTTTTCTACATGAAAATCATCTGGGAATACCATTTGTTGAACTTTACCATCAAAAATAGTATCCCTCATAGTTGGCTGCCCCCCTGCAGGGTTTAGATTCATTGTAAATGCATTCAATGCATCATCTGCCACTTTAGTATGACTTGATGAATGATCAAATGCAAATACTGCAATACTATTAGGATGTGTTGGTTCAAAAATTGGTATGGCCTTGTTAACAATCTAAAATAATAAATTTAGTTAATTATTGATTATCTTTATCTTGATATTGATCTTTTTTTCTTACTTGATCTATTAGCTGTTCAAGATTCCACCAGCCATCTGCATTCTTTCCAGGACATATGATGACTTGAGCATCATGAGGAAAGTTCTCTTCAACCTCTAATTTTTGTTCATCTGATAATTTAAGTCTACCAATTGTTTCAGTTAAAAAGTCACTTACATGCATTGTTCTCCCTTGACCTTTCTTTCTCAGTGGTTGTTCATTCCTTGGTCTCCAGCCTGTTTTTTCATCATCATTAGATTGGAATGTTGTTTCATCCTGTGTTACTAATACATGTATCTTTTCATCTTCTTCCAATTCAGGGTTAATTTGAATTTCCAAATCATCACCAGTAAATTTAGGCATCAATTTCTGGTAACTATTGTGTCATTATGATAAATCTAATTAATTAATTGTATATATAAAACAAGAATAAAATTAAAATTACCCTTCAATGACTTCTAAAAATTTCTTTCTATATTCAACAACATCTTCACGCTCATGTCCATCAACATAAACTCCTTTTGCAAATTTAGAATAAACAAATCCCATCTTTTTGAGCCATCTTTTTGCTGTACTGGCACTAATGTAAGCAAGCATTTATATAATTAACTTTATATTATAAATTATAAATAAAAATATTTTATAAAAAATATTACCTTATACTTGTTTTATTTTCAATTCCAATTATTGGTAAGATCTCATCAGATACATAATCACAAAATTTAGAATTTGTTATATCAAACTTTATTTATTCTTAAATATGAAATAATTTTGGATCTCACATCCTCATCATCTAATATACTGCTTCCAATTAAATGTTGCCCATGTCTAGATTTAGGAACATCACCATATTCTAAAAAAGTCTTTGACCAGCTTCTTATACATCTTGAAAACCACTTGCCTTTCTTCATAAGATCAGAAACTATTTCACTGGCTTCAATTTTTGCATATCCTTTATTTCTTAAACTAAGGTATTTTTGAACAGCTTTCAAATGTACTCTATATCCTGGAGACAAATTTTCTGCACTTAATTTTAATTCAATTTTGTTTATAGCTAAGCTTGAGTAATTTTCCTTTTCATGATTAACTTCATCATCAACTGTATTATTAAAAGAAAAGAAACTATCTAATGTTTGTCCATTTTTTTCAGCATCTTTCTTTGCTTCAATTTTTTTTCTGTATTTAGTTGTTCTAGAACTACCTAAATAAACCAAAGGGCGATTAGATGATGATGATGATGATGATATCACATTTTCTATATTATTTGACAAAACATCATAAAGGGACTCAGCATTTTTTTCAATTTCATTATCAAACCACTCAAAATCCTCATCAATTTCAATTTCTAAATATCCTCCAACTTCATTACTTGAATCTCCTTCAACCACATTATTTGATAATTCCTCAACACCTAAATTCTCTACATCATTATCATTATTGAAAGCTTCAATATTTACTAAATTATTTTTATTTGATGTTTTGATTTTCTTAGCAGCTGCAAGTTCTTTACATAATTTAATTTTTCTTTTAAGTTTTGGCATTGCTTTGTATATATATAAAAAAATATGAAGGTTTATTATTTATTGAAGAATGTACAAACTTTAATTTACATGATTTTAAATTTACGCAATTTTTATAGGTCACATGTTGTGACCGGAATTAGAAAATTTTGCCATGTATAACATAAGTTGGGCCAAAACTATATGTTTCAAATTTGGAAAATTTTATATGTAACATATAAAAATCACATGATTTTTAAAAGCTAATAACTCCAGAACCAATAATTTTTTTAAAAATATCCAGACGATAGATTGTAGAACTAGTCAAAAGCTATCAAATATCATCTCTAATTTTTTCAGACAAGCACACAATATTTTCTTTATAGGTTTTAAAGTTGGTCAATTTTTATTTGATGTGTTAGTGTGACCCGCACTATACTATATATATATATATATGCTACTAAGGATAACTTTTTGGTGGTGGCAAAGCATCTTTCTTTTTTCATTTAATATATAGTAGATCATACCGTTGATTTGTTTATTTTACTTTTATAAGAAAAGCATCATTCTGTTATTAAAACCATTTTACAATTTACAAATTATCATTTGTCCTGTTTTTTTGGAGAGTACCATTGATTTAGAAAAGTATTATGTGTTTAATTAATTAATTATTTGTTTATTATATACTAAAAATGCTAAAAAACATTTTTACTATTATTATCATATGTCCTATTTTTTTGGATCATTGATTTGTTTTACTTTTAAGAAAAGTATTATGAATTTACAATTGAATTTATTATTCGGTTACTTCTTAATTAATTGACAATTGAATTTATTATTTGTTTATTACTAAAAGCTTTGATCATGTCTATACATTCATTTTGCAAAGCTGAATTGCAAGCTTTATAGATCTCAATTTTAACACTTCGATCAAACCCGCTTATATAATTATTGAATAATTGATAAAATGTTCATTTTGCAAACTTGATTTGTGAGTTCATAGATCTTGACTTTAACACTTACTTCAATCAAACCCGCCTATATGATTATTGAATAATTGATAAACATTTGTTTTGCAAGCTTCATAGATCTTGTCTAACACTTACTTCAATCAAATCCACCTATGTGATTATTTAATAATTGATAAAATGTTCATTAAATATATTCTACAAACAGATTCATAGATCTCGACTTTAACACTTACTTTGGTCAAACCCTCCTATATAATTATTGAATAATTGATAAACATTTGTTTGCAAAACTTGATTTGCAAACTTCTAAGATCTTGTATTTAACACTTACTTTGATTGCGTCTATACAAACTATTGAATAATTAACAAATATTCATCAGTATATCTTACAAACTTCTTTGGAAGCTTTGTACATTGTCACACATCTTGTATTTAACAGTTACTTTCACAAACTTGCAACCTATCGTCAACTCTATTTTTTTCAATTGAATTTTTATTTTTTAGATTACACAATAAAAATTATGGAATAGAATTTGTCCAATGAAATGTTGTAAACTGTATAAATCTCATGCACAACTTGAAAAAAGTTGGTATATAACGACTCATTTTTCCATTACTAGTACTCATCTTGGGGTACAATTAAGGTTGCTTGCCAAAACTCATCCAGAAATCAATCAGCAGGTTTCGGCAGGTTGCACATTAATTGTTGTAGAAGAAATTGATGAATTAATATAAATGCATTTTTTGGAAAATCACGTGATAAAAATTAAAAATGTCATTTTTGTAATGAAAGTGATAAAAAAAATTTTTGCTTTTTTTTTTGAATTTGAAACATTTTGCACAGAATTTGATGTGTTAGAGTGACCCACACTGTACTAGCTAATTCTTCATGTGTTTCTATCCAAGTATGATTATGTAAATATTTTGGTGGAGGGATTTCGATTTCATCTTTATCAAAATTTTCCACAAATGTACCACATACCTCTCTGATATTAAGTGGTGCATTCATTTTCATATGACATACTGACTCCATAAAAGTATGTTTAAGATTTGCAGACAAATTTTGTATTAAATCTGATTCACAGCTATTCTTTAATGGAGATGCGTAGACAATAGAATCATTTATATGTTGAGACCCACCACGTGTAAATTTTTTGTTCGATTTATACAAAAATCCCATATGAGCCTGCAATTTCATGATACGGTTCTAATGATATAAAAAGTACATTAATATGATGTTAAAAGTAATAATCAAACTAAATGATAATATTTGTCACCTTAAATTTGATCATTGTTTGAATGATATTGGATAGATTCTCTAGATCCAGTGGTGTATCAGGGATCGTAAATCCATTAAATTGATCAATGAGATATATCCCATCCACCCAATGCATCGAATACATAAAAAATTCTTTTCCTAAAATTATTAAAGTATATTTAAGATTAATAAACATTATGCAAAAAAATTTAATAAGCTAGATTATTACATACTATATACAAGTAATCCAAAAGTTTCCAAATCTTCGAGACCTGGAGCCTTTTCAGGCAATGATTTTCGAAGGTTAAAAAGAGCCAATTGCATAGCTATAGATAAAAATAATCATATTAGTGATTTTAACAAAAATAATTAAAGTTCTATTGAGATTATGTTTTTTACCTTTAAGCATTTTTTCTTTATCATCATTATATTTTTTGTCATCACGTTTGAAAGCATTTCCAATTACCTCCCCAAATGCTACTTGAACTAACTTGCTTCCAACTTTCATGACTAGAACAGCATCATAATACCAAGTTCCAAGAGTTGATTTATGTTGATCCAAATTTCTTGATAGGTCCAGTTGTTTTTTTCGGTCCGTATTTTCAACTTCACCTCTGATTAGAAATAAATACACATAAATATAAAACCTTCTTAGAAAGTCAACCTAAAATGAAATTACTTACGTCTTCATTATGGCTATGGCATTTACATCAAAGAAAAGTCCCTCCCAAATATAATTTATAATCCGGCTTCTATACACATATTCAGATGCATCCGGATCACATAGAGGGCTGAATGGTGTCTGAAGACACAATATACTATCAATTATATGTATTAGTATATTAGTTAAATGAAAAATTATAGAATATGTTTAAAGCTTCTTACAAAGCATTATATACTGATTGTACCCATCGAAGATGATAGTCTCTTTCGAACAGATACAAATGCTGATCTTCAAACGGGCTTTTAGAAATGATGCCTTCGACTTTATTTAAGTCAACATAACATTTGATGGTGGCATCTTTTATACACTTGCTATATTTCTCTAAAAGTACTTTTACGTTTTCATCAATCTGGGGAAGAGAATCCGCGATCCTTTTTTCAACCTAAAAATAATATCCACGTTAAAATAAAAGTAAAACCAACTAAAAATAAATAAAAAATAAAACCTTTTCCCAGTTCGATTCCATTATTGACCACTCTTCGTTGGTAAATAAGCGCTTAATTGGACTATGAATATTATCTTCTGGTAAAAATAAAATCCGATATCTCGCAATGCCACTTTTACTTTTAGCAAGCTTTCCGATAGCCAAATTTAACGAAGTCTAAAACGCAGGTAAATGATTATTAGATAACAGACAATGATGGAGTATAAAAAAAATAGAGATTCCGGACCTCAAATAAAGACAGCTCCTGACAATACATGTTATCCACATCCTGTTCAAAATCTGTATCATGTACAAAATGTTGATCAATTTTTACATTTTTTGGAATATTATTATTGTCATCCTAAAGATCAAAATTATAGTTAATTTCGGAAAACTACAAAATAATAATTATTAAAAATATATTAGACCTCAGCTGGTGTCAGCTCCTCATCTTCATATGCTGGGATTTCTTTCCTTTTGTGATTGTTAGTAGTGAGGTCAATAGCAATGTCTCTATGGAAATCCACTACTGTAATAGTATGTTCTTGCAAATTTTTTGACTGCACCATAAATAGGGATTAGTAAATTTCAAAAAAACGTAAATGATTAATAAAAAGATACCTTTATCTCGGCAAGTCGTATAGCTTCATTGCTTTTTATCTGCGCCAGTCGAGTAGTTTCCTCTTCCTTCGTTTTCCTCAGATCTTGCAAAGATTTAAAATAATCGCTCTTATTCTTAGCTAATTTCCAGGACTACAAAAATTTCATAGTAAAATAAACTTTAAATTTATTCATTACAATACGAATGATTATTATTTACATATAAAAGCTGTAGCGAACTAACAGTTCAACACCCAGACGACTAACAGTCCCATAATGTGCTACAGGAAACTTGAAACTAAAGACATTCTTGAACCATAGCGAACTAACAGTTCAACACCCGGACGACTAACAGTCCCGTAATGTGCTAATGGTTCAAGCCAAATGAAAACCAATACTTGCCTCTAGCTTTGTATACATACGATCGGCCTTCCTTTTGGCAACTTCCGAGACAGTGTCATTGCTCATATCTTGAATAGCCTTTTTCATGGCATCCAAAAGTTTTTTCTTATCACATGTAACATTAAAGGCACACCACTTGCTCAAACCATCGAGAGACCAACTTTCTAGAGGAGTTTCAGCGAAAAATCCAGCCATCGTTTTATAAATTCGTGTAACTGATTAAGGGGGGAAAAAAGGATAGCAAAACGAAAAATTTTTCCACAGAAGAATAATAATAATAATAATAAGGTAATTTGTCGAATTTGGTTAATTACATCATTATTTTGTTGCACAGCCCCATTAAATGCGTACAACATATCGATTATCTGATTGATTATGCGGAAGGATTATCAAACTTGAATTTCTTCTAAATCATTTATATACTTGAAAAAAGTAGATCAAGGTTAGGGGAAGATCTCAAAGCGAAAAATATTGGTATTATAATTGATAATTACTTTTAATCAAGTATAAAGCGTAATATTTATTAAAAAATATATAAATTCATATATTAAAAACATATATATATATTTTAATTTTTTGTTTTGCCGGCACCTGCGTTTTCTGTGAAGCCAGATCCTCCAGCATCCCTGAATACCAATTGTAAATGTACCCCTTCTACTGTATGTTCTTCTGGTTGACCCGGATTTTCAAAGACATTACTGAGAGATATTTTTTCGTTTCCGAATCAAAATTATTTACCTCTAAATATCTGCATAGTTCTACATAATCAAAAATTGCTTTCACATCTTGCGTATTCTTATTTATGATAGTTATCCTGGTTTAAAAATTGCATATACTGTGTAGGGTTATCAGTGAATCTACCTTGAGTTTTTCGTCTGCTATTTTTAGATTTGCGAGACATATTAATATCTTATGTATAATGACGTATTATATCAAAGTATTGAGACACATTCAAATTTTTTTTCTCGTCAAAAGTGATCGGCGTAAAGATTCTTTATGCACACGTGATTTTGATGAAAATAAAGCATGGACATCCATCCACATAATTCGATTGAGACAAATGGTTACATAGAACCTTACTTTATTGATATATAAAAAATGTTACCCGAAATAACAACATAAAAATAAAAAAAAAATCATATCGAAGTTACATACTGCAGACGTAAATAAAAAAATAATTATTATGTGTCAGAGACACTAGCTCCGCTATTCCTTTGGTTTTATGAGAAGGTTAACTTGATTTAGGTTGGTGACTGGAGTAGCATTGAAATATTTAGAAACCTCGGCTGTCGATTCCATAGGAATAATTGCGTAGAGATTGAAATTAATAGAAAGCTCTTGGTGACCTTGATTTACCAACAGACCTTCAATCCCTTTTTTAAGTGTGGCAACCTTATCTTCCTTACATATTTCAATATTAAAATATTTACCATCTGGAAAACAACACTTGAGACTAATAGGATTGGTCATTTTGCGTTTCCTAATATAAAGTTCTATAATAAGTAAAAATTCATTTACAATGGATAGAGCTCTTATTGCAAATAACGCATAATGAACACCAGCAAACCAAACACGTTACCTTATAAAAATTGCGGGAAGATAAAAAATTATGCTTCAAAAATCTGGTTTATTTATAGCGGAGGCACATAGTTTCATTTGTTACCTGAAAACCTGTTAGAAGAAAAATTTACATGATTAGTAATTACGTTACCCCAACCATTTGCCAGATCCTTTCTTCGTAAAGCAATTCTATTAGAATCACAAGCGCCAAGAACTGAATATATTTCGCCTTTTATGGGGAAATTAAACCTTCCAGTCTGGCGATCTCTCATTCAAAGTGTAAAATAAGACAAATTTTGGCGATCTCGGATCTCAAGTTCCATAACATATAAATTTTGATGTTATTACTGATAAAGAACAATAAACTCTCCTCTTTTTGAGTCTTATTTGTATTTTTTCTTATCGGTAAAGCTATATACAATAAGGAAAAGGCTTTATTAATTCCATAATCTATAAATATAGTGAGAAAATAATTTAGCAGTATCACAAATTAGTCTTGTGGAACATTCAACTATATATCTCGATTTTTTACCATTTATTTATTATCAATATATTCTCACATATTCGCTCAAACCCCATAATCGCTTACAAAATACGATAAAATGATCAGAATTTTGTATTGAATTATAATATATATTATTAGCAAAAACCTTCATGATTAATCAATAAGTCCCAAGTTGTAAAGTTCTTTTCGGATAGTCTCTTGAGGGTCTTTGTCATCATACCAAATATAAAATAAATAAATATTGTTCTCTTCGCAAAGTTCTTTTTTGAGCTGATCTCGTGCTAACATTTTATTAAACCCTTCTGGGGTTCGATGAAAATGTCTAATATAATGTTTATGTTGTTTTCCTTGCACTTCTATCGCGAATCCAAATTCTGGATAATAAATATCAAGTTCTAATCCTGTTGGATGTTCCAATGTTTTAAGAAAATCGGGCCTGCGTATAGAAGATGGTGGTCCAAGATATTTGGAAACAATTCCATGACATATTTTTTCACGTTTATATTTACAACAGAATGGACACCATGAATTTTGATTTTTTACAATAGAAAAACGGGCATTCCATTCGTGACCTTTGCTACAACGCCATAATAATGGCAAATTAGCATTGATAAATTTTTTGGAAAGGCATTCTCCATTTCTATCACATGCAATTTTTCTAGTATCCTCAAGAGTAAGTCTAACTCCACCAAAGCCCGCACAATATGGACACCAGGTTTTTTTATATACTACACTAGTAAAACAAGCATTCCATTCATGTCCTATGGCACAACGCCATAATAATGGTGACTTGCCATTGATAAATTTATCTGAAAGGCATGATCCACCACGGACTTTGGCAATAATACAAGCATCATTCAAGGATAATTTTAATCGCATTGAGAATTGGTAAAATTTTATGTAAATGAATTTCTATTCAAATTCACACAAAAAATGAAAGGCATTATTCTAGAGTATAAAACCCTAAATACACTATAACTCGTTAAATCATATACACTTATAACATACTATATAAATAGGTCATATAAATGGATAATTTTAGCGAATTAATGGCTCATTCTGGTTCTAAATGTAGTAATGATGAATGGACTGAATATTGCCAGATGCCTCAAGTTCGCACCAATGAAACTCCTGGTGAGTGGAAAGAACGAATTTGGACTCGTTTGCAGTATTTCAGAGATTACGACCTTTTACCTACTGGAGGGGGTGAAAAATATCTTGAAGCGAGAAGATTGACCCAAGTCCCATCTGGGAATTTATATGCTCCTACAATAGGGATGGCTATCTGTTTCTCTTGCAATCAACTAGTATATACTGGGGAAATGACCATAAATATGGGAAATAACTATAATCATATTGGAATGGAAAAACATTGGGCCTCCCATTGTACTGGAAATAAATACTGTGGTGTGAGTTATGAAGAATACCAAAAAATCACACAAAAACATAAATCTGCATGTAAATACGATGACAGTTATGCATTACGTCGCTATGAATTGTGGATGACAAATGCAATTAGAAGGGTCGAACGTGCTAGATGTGTTGGGAAAAAGATTAGAGCATGTATTAAAATACAAAGGAAGGTTGTGGAGTGGATTTATCGCCCAGATGGATTGACGGCGATTGAACTCGCTTTGCATTATGCGTGCTTACAGAATATTCGAGCAGAAATGCGTCAAGTTAGCAATTTATAACATATCAATTATTTATTTATTTAATGTTTCGATATCCCTTGAGGGCTGGTATCTTTTATTTATTCAATGTTTCGATACCCCTTGAGGGCTGGTATCTTTTTTTTTGTACCAAATTCCTATGTAAACCGAAAATAGTTACTTTATTAGATTTTGCAACATCTAGGTTTCATGTCATCAAACTAATTTGGCTAAGTTCATAGAACATCTGCATCGTGCAAATATGGTCAGTTGATGTCTTGTGCGACTATATGCAGGGATCCCTAAAATTGGATTAACCGCACATGG
>CAUDNR010001968.1:64432-90136 GCA_958430865.1 Entrophospora sp. SA101 | reverse complement strand
TTTTTTTTTATCGTTTGACATGTTTATTTATTATTATTTTTTAAAAAAAATAAAAATTAATTATTATTATTATTATTTTATTTTATTTATTTAGTGGTTATAATAATAATAAATTATTTTTAAATTCAAAATTATTATATTATATTGAAAATATTTATTTATATGGATTTTTTGTATTGCAATTAATTTTAAATTTATCCAAATTCTTATTTTTTCAAAAATACCCATTTTTATCTTTAATGATAACTTCAATTTATACAAGTATTGGCATTTTATATTCTTGGATAAAATTTAGTTTTATTTACTTATGGGAGCACTAATTAAATAAATTGAATCTTTTTAATCTAAATAACATTAATATTATAAATTAATTTTAAAATAAAAGAATAAAAAATTTGTAATGATAAAATGATAAAAAAAACCCCTCTATATATTAATTTATTTGTTTTGGGTAAATAAAGTCTTAATTTATAATTAAAGATTATAATCAGACCACTAATTTTTATCTACAAATATTCCCTGACTGATTAAATTTTTTTTAAAAATTTGTGATTTCAGCAATTGACTCTTGGTTTATATATCCCGGACTTATTAGATTGCATGTATCTATTTATGTTTCTGTATTTGAGTTAATAATTATAAATAAATAGGGTACCATTTTCTCAGAAGTGAAGATTGCATGATTGGTACAAGCAGAAAGGAATGGATGTTGCATAAAACTAGTCCCAATAATAAAAAAAAATCAAAAGGATCCTGGAATGACTCTACAAAAAAGAGCAAAAGGTAACCATGTGTACATTGATTTGAAGGGTTTAAAGCTGTCATAAATTATGTCAGACATGATGTTGACATTTATGGTGGTGGTGGAAATAAATTTTTTTGATGTTAATATGAAATGCATTACACATATATTTTAAATAATGCTCCCTTAAATAATTAATAATGTACTACTATTATAGAGCTCTTTTAAATAAATTATCACCAACCAATTCATCTAAATCTTTTAATGCTACTTCGATCAAAAAATTCTTCACAATCTCAGTAGTCACACCAGCAACCTTTAGCACTAATCCTTTCAAATCAGAGATCTCACCATCATTATGTTGTTTTGTGTCTAATCCAGAAGATGACCATATCAAATCAGGCATTTTACTTGCCTTGCCAACAACTATTTTATCAAATTCTTCTACAATATTATTTATTAATAAAGTAACTTTTGGTCCATACAATACTAATGTGGCAAAACAATTATAAGGTTCTAAACATTCCTTAATACTATTTCTATTGTTGTTGCTGTTAATTTTATTTTTATTAGTACTATCTTCTTTAGGTGTGGAAGATCTTGAAATATAATCATCAAATTTCCGTTTTAATAAAACAACATCTCTGAATATTAATTTGTTATTAACAAACAAGTCAATGCCAGACTCATATTTTAGAAATTCCCAACGTTCACCACGAGACATTCTACCACTAGTAAACCAATCCAGAATAATTACAGATGATGTATGATTCTCTAATGAGTATTTTTGATGTTGAACAAATTCTGAATCATAAAAGCATGTTGTTGGTTCTGGTAATTGAAGTACAAAAGAATTTTTCTGCACAATAACATTTAGGTTCTGTGTTGTTTCCAACCCATTATCATTATTGTTGTTAAATTGATCTGATATCTGTCGTTTTTTATAAATTTTAGTTGAACCTTGAGTTAAAAGCATTAGGTTGACATTTTCATGACATTCAATATTAATAAAGATTTTATCACCAGATACCATTCCACCGCCATAAGTTAGAATGTATATGGCAGCAAGATATGGTGTATATGTTTTAGGTGAAAGAAATTTCAATGGATAAGATGCTTGCAGTGTGGAAAAAGATGGTTTAGTACTGGTTCCAGAAGGCATTTTAATTATTATTTCACCATGACCAGATGGTGATTTATATTTTAAAGTGTCTTGATTTTTTTTAATAATTTTTTCCATATTTTCAACAAAATTTTCTGGTAGTACGCATTTATCGTGAAGCCCACTATGATTTTGATCGTGTAACCTGACCCATTTTTCTCACGGTTATGATATAGTTTAATGGGGTATTCGATATATATATATAAGTTGATTAACAAATCTAATTAATGTCATAATGTAAATCCATATATGCGGATTTTTTATGGTACCCCTTTTTTCTCTAAAGAGAAAAACAGTGCAACAAATACGTTATTACGTTATTAGTGTTTTATTAATATTATGAACTTTCAATCGCTAAGGCTTCCGGAAAATCGTTACATTTATAAAATTATTAGAGGTTTTTAATCAGGATACATTTGTAGAAAAGTGCTATGGAGAGAGAATCTTTATTTCATACAATTTTTTCGGAAGTTTCAATAGATAGAAGTATTACGATAAAGAAAGAAATTTTCTGTATTTCGAATGAGTTTTTTTACACCACTAGTATTATTAATCCATTAAATCTTTCCATGGCATTAAATTATAATATATATACTACCTTTCATGGAAATTTAATGACTATATCTTTGAAAACGGAGAAGGAGTAGTGTTTTGAAAACAATATGTTTACTATGTTCTTTACGTAAATTTCGGAAATTCTGTGCGATTACAAAAAAATCACCCCAATAGTCTAAGCAATATTGGTCAGTGACGTCAGTGACCATCATATTGGTTTTTTGATGATATCATCGCGCTATATTCCACGAAAGAATCTTTCACAATCACTTTATTACGTTTATAAAGACCTCATCTTGATTTGTTTTTAGAAAAAGTATATTTTTTTATTTCTTTATTAATTTGCTCTGCTAATAATAATAATAATAATAATAATAATAATAATAATGTTGTTGTTGTTGTTGTTGTTGTTAATGTAGACTAGTGAATGGTTTAATATTGTGGTATTTACAGCGTCTGTTCCTGATTATGCAAACAAAATTCTCGATTATATAGACCCGGAGAATAAATATTTTTGTAAAAGATTTTATCGCGAGGTTATAAATTATATAAACTGACTGATTTTTAAAAATATAAAATATAATTTTTTTATTAAAATTAAAATTAATTCAAATAATATAGTCCTGCATCTTGTACAAACAAAATAGATTCACAAAAGATCTTGGAGTTGTAGGATCAGATCTTAAAAAAGTTTGTATGATAGATGATAATTATACTTCATTTGCTTTTCATTTTTTTTCGTGTAGTAATGTAATGTGACAATTGATGATGATTTACAATGCATATATATTTTTTTATTCAAGAAAATGGAATAAAATTAGTAAAATGGACACAAAACAACGACGACGATGAAGTTTTACTACATCTTATTAGTTATTTAGAATCAATGAAAGATTATGAAGATGTTCGAGATTTTATTAGAATTTGATTTGATGTTATTTGGTAACGTTAAATACAAAGTAGAACGATAACTATTTATTATATCTATATTTTTTGTAAAAAAAAAATTATCTTGTAAAAAAAAAAATGATGATAATATTATTATTAATATTAGTAAAAAAAATTCTCATGTATCTTTTCCATACACTATAATTTTTTATTTTGTATTGTGATACTCTGAAAATAATGAAAAAATGAATTAATATTAAAAATAGATTAGTGTTTGCAATTATTAATTATAATTAATATTAACTGCTTACTTGTTCACAATATGGACAATTTCCAGTTAATACCAAGTTAAAAGTTTGGTTTATTGAAGAAATTGATCTTAGCCACTAATAATAAAAACTTGTCAAATTTATTTATTTTTATATAAATACACACACGTGCATAATATATACTGCATATATGATAAATTTCTTTACCTCAGATAAACAAATTTGATGAAATAACCTTCCACATTTTGAATTATTACATGAATATTCAGGTATTGAACTTTCTAAATGATATGTATAGCAAATTCCACATTCGATCTCATAATCAGCTCCAGGCGATGATGATGATTGAGATGACGGAAATTTAATTTCCAAGATATTTTCAAGATTTTGTCGAATGTTAAGAGACGTATTCCTTAAATAATAAATAATAATAATCATTAATTATTGCAATTTATAAAATATTACAAGTAAAATAATAAAATAAATAAATAATATTAACCATTTGTTTAAATTTTTTGAGAATTTATCTTTAAAAGATGCAATTGAATTGTCAGCTCCAAATAACTTTAGTTCACAAACATCTTTTGGGTGTTGAGGATTCACTTTTATTTGTAAAGAACAATGATTACCCAGTGCAATTCTCCTTATTAAATCATTTCGTTTAGGTTTATCTGGTTCTAAAATCCAAGTGTTCTGATCAATATCATCAAGCATTGACCAAAATTCTTGAAATTTCTCTATTTCCTTTTTCAAATAATCAATAATCTTCTTTAATAGATTTCCTATAGATATACACACTCAAATATTTACATATGAATGTATATAAACTATTTACTTTATAACTAATAGAAATCACTTCATTCAGGTCAAAGATATGATTCAGTTGAATTTCAGATGGAATTTCGGTTTGTATAATAAGAGGTGATTTTGGATAAGAAAAAGGCAACATTATATTTATTTTGTGTTGACGACCTGATGAATCACTTTAATACATGTATATAATATTAATTAATTAATTGATGGATTGTTCTGTATGTAATATTAGGTATTAATATTTTATCATATAATTGGAAAAAGTAAATTCATTGTAATTGGAAAAATAATACTTTAATCTAAGAACCAAAGATTTCAAGGAAGGATCAAGCGATTCCAATTTATCCCAGCCAATTTTATCAAGCTCAGATAATAACGAGGAATAATAAATTCCTGGTGGCATTACTTCTTCTTTTTCTTTGATCATTAGATGCTCCTAAAATAAAATATATATAATTAATTTTTCTTCCTTATAAACTAAAGATTCAAATAATATGAGCTTATATTTATATTTATAAATATATACTTTACAAGTAAATCTTTTAGATCAATAAAAAATTCATTGATATTATAACACTGTTCCAATCTCTAAATAATTCTCAACATAAGTAAATAATAATTATAACAGCACAAATAAATAATTGTGATTCTTTACCTGCTTTAAGATTTTGTCATGACCAAAAATCAATCGTTTGAATTCAGGGCTACCATAAATTTTTGCATTTCTTAATGCTGGTGCATTGTTTTTATCAAGCAAAATTTTAATAAAAAATTCACATTTCTATTAAATAATAATAAATTTATTTAATATCAAAAAAATTTTGTGAAAACGATTATAATAATAATTAACCTTAATAGTTATGAAACCCTGATATGAAAGGCAATCTCTATCTAAAGGTAAAACAAGTGGGAAAATGTTTGATTCCATTTTATTAATTAATCTTAATTTATGATTGATTATTTTTCAATTCAAGATTTAACGTGCATGACATGTAACATAAACAATTAATCGACATAAATTCACGATGCTTAAGCAGCTGTTTAATTACCCTTTTTAGTAAGCAACCCATCCTTTGCTTGCATATTCATCTTCTAACCTTTTCTAATAAACTTCACACTATTATCACCAATTAATTCAATTAACTCCCTCCAAAAAGTCAAAAGGTTTTTCAAATAAATAAACCATGCTCTCCTATCAATCATCAATCTCTTTTCTTTAACAATAATAAAAAAAAAAATATATCCACAAGGAATTATTTTATATTGAAAAATAAAAAAAATATGTAAGATTTTATTTTTTATAAATAATTATATAAATGCGAATGTATTGATAATTAAACAATACTATATATTTATTAATTAGTTCATAATGAATGTTGATGAGACAAAAGAATTACAAGAAATCGTTAAACTCTTAACAGAAAAACCCATAATAGATCATTCAAAAGTAAAAGACATTTATGAGGTAAAGATAAACATTTTTAATATTATATATTTCCACTTAAATTTGAAGTTATTTACAATATATAAATAAATAAACATCAATGCTTAGATTGCAAAAAAATTAAGAACAGGACTTCAGTTTGCTTATTTTAAAGTAAAATGGGGTTTACAAAAGTGTGATATATCAACATGTGAAAGAATGATAGAACAAAAATTAGAAGATTATAAAAACTATCCAAATAAAGAAAGAATACATCTTCCATTTCATGTTTCTCCCATACCTCCATCAAAAAATGGATTCACTGATGAAAAAGCTAAAGCTGTCTTTGAAATACTTGATTCATTAGTAAAACGACCAAAATCATCATCATCTGATATTAATGATTCAACTGATAATATCAACCACTACAATAATAAAAGAATTAATACTAGAAAACGCCACTTAAATAATAATGATAGAATCTCTTCTACAACAGGTAATCAACCAATCAATTTAATAACTTTATTTATTTTTCAACATTAACAATATTTAATATTAATATTTTTTTGCATATTATTATTTTATCATCATTGGATCAAGAATCAGCTTCATTATCATCTTTTGATGCATCTTCTCTTGAACAAACTTTGCCTCCATTTTTCCCAATAGAGGTGAATCCTAATTCCATAGAACTCTATTTAAATTCATTAGAAAGAAATTATGGTGCTTATGGGTCAGATAGATTTAACAACAACAACAATAATAACCATCATCATATTAATAACTATATTATTAACAATGATCGTCACCGCCAACATCATTATTACCGTAGCAATAATAATAATCATCATTCATGGACTTTAATGAACTATGGATCACCAACAATAAAAAACTCTTCGTTATCATCGTCACATAGAAGAAAAGTAGATTGGGGGGAAGATTCAAATCGCGCCATTAAAAACCAAAAGATTCAAAAAACAACTGTTGGTCCGTGGAAAGAAAATATTGATGCTTCTTCTTCTTTTTCATCTTCTTCATCATCAAAGGATTTGATTGAATGTCCAGGAACCCCTCCAAACCAAATTCGATCAATTAATGATATGAAAACACCAGATACTGCATTTTCATTAAGTGAATATTTGAATATGTCTCCTATGCAATAGTAATATATATATGTGTACATATATATATATATATTGTAGCTAAAAAAGCATTTAAAAAAGCATTTTTCATTTTTTTATCTTTTGCTATTTGCTTAATATTTCTTATTATGAATTTTTTTTTAAAATGTATGAATGTATAAAATAAAATGATAATTAAAACAAAAGTCAATGATCAAATAAAAATAATCTATGTAAATGTACTTTTTTACTTATTATTGATTAGCATGACAAATGATCAATTGACCATTATCACAGGATTATTTTAAAAATTATCTAAGGTTTCTTTAAATATTAAATATTGGAAAAATAAAATACAATTATCCATCTCATTATTTCCAAAAAAGAAATGTTTGTTTTATCATCCCAATCCTCCAAAAAAAAAAAAAGTTGATTATTATTTATGATGAGGAACCATTTTCATCATCATCATCTTTTTCTTCATGAGGATTATTGCCTACCATTTGTTTATTCAATTAAAAGAAATGTCAAAAATTTTATTTAATTAAATAATTAATTCATAAACATGGAATAAATAAATACTATAATAACAAATACCTCCACCACCCAAAAATTGTTCTAATAACATAGGATGTTAATTATGATTTGCTGCAACATTCAACTAAACAAACAAACAACAGACGATTGATTGACTGATTAACTAATATGTATATATGCTATATCATTCACATCTACATGTACAAGATTTATTAACTTACTTTGTTATTTATTTTTATCATAGTACAATTTAAAGTTATTGATTCTGTTTTCTTGACTCAATGAAGTTTTCATCATTGATGCGAGTTCAACAAATTCAGGATTCAATATCGATTCCCCAGAATCCGAAGCATCATCATTACCATTTTCAGATAAACTATCATTACTACTATTATCACCAGATGAAGCTGAATCTGATGAATTATTTCTTGTACCATTGTCATCATTGTCATCATTATCATCGTAGTCATCGTCGTCGTCATTGTCATCATCATTTTGTAGGTGTCTTATTTTTTGTATTGTATTAGGTTCTACTACTTCTAAATAATCCTTCCCCCATGGATTATCATCATCTTCATCCATTTCCATATCATTATCATTGTCATTATTATTATGAACATCAACATCAGCATTGTAATTTTCTTCAACCATTTCGCCAAATTTTATAGCAAATCCTTGCAGTTCACTAGATGTTTCAAAATTATCAAATTCACCCATATTAACATGATAACTAGATTTCACAATTTCTAATGACCATGTCTAAATTCAAAAATAAAATGTTAAAAATTTTTTTTCAATTATTAATATTAATATTAATTAAATAAAAAAAATATTTACGTTTGTTTCCTCATCAAAAATCATTAAACATTTTATAATGGCTTCTGGATCATAAGTATTATTATTATGACGATCTTCAACCAAATGTCCTGTTAATATATAGGGTTATGGGACAATAGAAATGTGTCCAACGTCAAAATCACGATTTTGAGATAATCGAAAAAAAGATCTGCATTTCAAGTAATTTACTTATTGTTTAAGAACTTTAACAGAAAATATCTCAAAATTTTATTAAGCAAAGTGGGTATGGTTTCTAAGCTAAAATTGATCCTTGCAGTGAATTCAATATAGGGGTGCCATTAACTCAAATTCGTCCTCAGGGACGTTGGTCACGTTTCTATTGTCCATACCCCAATAATGGTTTGACATTAAGAAATGAGTTTGATAGTGACTCTTCTGAGATTTGGAATTTGCTCCAACTCAAATACAACCCTAATGTTGTATACAATAAGAATTATTATAACTTCCCTTTTCTATCCCTGTCTGTCCAGAATCGATTTCCATATTTGGTGATTCTCTGACTGTGGAGATTTATTTATTTTTTGTTATAACCATCACAGTTACCACTATAATCATAACGACATGTATTAACATTTTTTCTTATATACCATATATAATATATATAAAACTATACAAAAAATATTTTTTGATAAAGGCTAATTTAAAATACATATTATATATATAAAATTGATTGAATTAATCGAAATTAGCTAAATCTTCAGCTACCAGATATTCCAAAACGTCCTCAGCATTAGGACGCAGATCTCTTTCAGTTTGCCAACATTCTAAAAATTTTTAAGAATTATTATCATTAATTTGATTATTAATAAATAAATAATGGATATAATTAAAAATAATTACTTTTATATAAATCTTCATAAAATTCTGGAGTTCTTGGAGCTGGATCTTCACGAAGATTTTCATAAACAATTTTATAACATAGCTTACATGGCTCATTAGAATATTTTTCAAATGGTGGTTTTTGTGATGAAATCTCCCAAAGTAATACACCTAAACTGTATATATCGGCTACCCTTAGATCCATAGAGAATTCTTTTGGGTTTTTTAGATGCTGAGGGTCTAAGTAGGGTATTGATTCAAAATATTGAGCCAAAGTTTTTTTGGATTCTTCTATTTTTTTGAACTTTCCAAAATTGTGGAGCTTTATTGTACCCTTGATAATACCAATATTTTCTGAACTCTATTATTATTATAAATATATAAATTATATTATTAATTATTAAAAAAAAAAATCACAGATTGCATATAAATCTTTAAAGATATTACCAAATTGCCATGAAACATATCAGAATCATGTATACAATATAATCCACTTGTTAATTCTCCAGCAAGTGTTAATTTTTGAGCCCATGTTAATTCATTGGCACTTAAATGTTCTCTTAAATTATCCTTAGCATAATCTAAAATCAAACTATAATTGTATAAGTTACTTTGATCGGGATCTTGCGCTAAACCAATATAACTCAAAATATTATTATGTGCTGCAACCTTTTGGTACTTTTGTAACTGTATAAATAAGATAAAAATAAAATGGATTAAGATTTAAAAAATGGTTTTATTAATTCTTAATTTCGACAACGAACCTCTTTAACTAAATCTCTAAGACTTATCTTAAATGTCGTCAAGGTTACTTCTCTTCCTAAAGGCCTTGAAAAGGCCCTCTTTATTATAATGTGGGCTGAATCCTCGATTTTCACTACATCTCTGAATTTGTCGAAGTCTACAAACGTAATAAATTTATTTTCTTTTGCACTATCTAACCACTCTCTGGCTTCTTTTTCGTTTTTTTTCCCACGATTATCAGACATACATACATATAGTATATTAGGTAAGAATAATTAATTCAATAAAAATCTTTTAATATTAAAAGATTTTTTGTTACACTATTGTCAATCCGATCTTTTCCGGTGGCCGATCTTTACCACGAGAATATTGAAAAATTCGAAAAGAAAGAAAACGAGAACATCAAAATAGCCTCTACTAATAATGATGTACAACAACCCCAACCCCAACAACAAAGCGTTCATCAAATTCAAAAGTAGCTTCTACTAATAATGACGAATGACAACGATGGCAAAATATTTCCTAGTTCAAAAAATAGTTTTTTCTACTATGAATACCAACAACAACAACAAACATTTATCTAGTTCAAAGGACATTTTCTTCTACTAATTTCCAAATGCTCTAATTCTTCTTCATCGAAACTTTCATCAAATTCATCTAGTGATTATATCTGTCGGATAGTATCCGTGAATGTCCGTGAATATTCGCGACTATCCGGATATCAATTTTACCCCACGGTTGATCGATGGATATTAGTGTTAACATTAATATTCATGAATATGTGAATATCCGTTAGAGCTTGGATTCGGATAGAGTTTTGATGAATGGATAGTAATAGGATATCCGAATATCTGTATTAATATTAGTATAATAATAACGTTTGGTTGATCTAATTATAATACTACTAATACGATATTGATATAATATACTAATACTAATTAATTATACATGTGATGGTAATTGTTTGCCAAAATATATTCTTTGTTTCTCTTATAAAAACACTTTTGTAGTCGGAAATTATAATAAAAAATAATTTGTATTTTTTAAAAATGATTATTTTTTCAATAAAGTTGATATTAAACTTGAATCTTAAATTTTATTAAGAGACCAGCTATTCATGAATGATAAAAGTTCTAGATACAAAGTATACAAGTCATAGAATTGTTGAAAGTTTAATCTCAAAATCTCATTTCAAAGTTGCATATCTCTATAAACAAGTAAATTGAATTGGATAGCAAAAAATACATCATTAAATTCTTTGATTCTTGAAGATTAATATGCTTACCATGTAATGTTGGTAATGCTACACACATGAAATTACACTACAAATTTGAGAAAATATTGTAATGAATGCTTTACCTAAAATAAGATTATCTAAAATATACTTTTGATCATCTGACTGATTTTAAGATAGGATTGTAAATAAATAAAAGATTGGGAAAAAATAGAAATATAAAACCATATAAAAGGAAAAAAGAAATGATAGCACTAATATTAATAATGTTAATAATAACAATAATAATTAATGATTACATTGGCAGTTTATTAATATACTTTTTAAAAATCTTGCCGCACACTATAAAAATTCGTGAAACGCGCGATTAGTAATTTCAACGAATTTTGGAATGAAATTTTCCTATATATCCAGCCATTTCGTACCAAGGTTATACTAAGGTTATACTGTAAAATTTTAAAAAATAAAAAATTTTTTCCTAAAATATTATAATTCATTTTTATCAAAAACTTTCCACTTTATATATAAATTTCATTTTTAAAATATATATAACAAAAATGGCTAATATGGACGACCTTAAACTTTTGCCCGACGATCAAGAAGCCAGGGAATGGATATATAAGGCTAAAGCAAATGGTTTCATGTTGTTTTATGATTGCAGTGATTTTGAGCGTGTAGAGTTGGTTGAAAATTCTGCTGACTCAATATTAAAAAAGGCTGTTTTAAGGCCATTACAAAAAGTCGTAACTTTGTCAAAATCTAAATTTAATACTCAGTTCTCATTGAGGCATGTACTTTTAGAGGTTGGTTATTGAATATAAATAAATATTTTTTGAATCTTATTTTGTAAATTTTTATTTTATTATTTAAATAAAAATTTATTTAATACAGTTACAAAAGCTTCATAAAGCCTCAGTTCATGACAATGTTTTGGGCTATGTTGGTTTAACACAAGAGCCTAATGCTAGTAATATTGTTACTGTGATTTCAGAATATGCTGATTATAATTTAAGAGATTATTTGAGTAGCAGTGACTTATCATGGAATGAAAAATTCAAACTTGCCAAACAATTAACAAGTGGATTATATTGTCTACATCAATATGATATGTATCATGGCAATTTGGTAATTATCTAACATTTTTATATATAATTTATTTTTTTCTGATGATTAATAATAATATATTTTATATATATTGTGTAATAATAAATAATAGAGGTCAGACAACATTGGTATGATCAATGGTAGAATAAGGCTCCACAATTTTGGACGGTACAAAAAAATAGAAGAATCTAAAAAAACTTTGGCTCAATATTTTGAACAAATACCCTATTTAGATCCTCAGCATCTAAAGAACCCAAAAGAATTCATGAGAGATGAAATTATATCTGATATATATAGTTTAGGTGTGTTATTTTGGGAGATTTCATCACAAAAAATACCATTTGAAGAATTTTCTAATGAGCCATGTAAGTTATGTTATTTAATTGTTTATGAAAATCATCGTGAAAATTCAGTTCCAGATACTCCTAAATTTTATGAAGATTTATATAAAGGTAATAATTTTTTAAATACATATAAATATATTCATTTAATTAATAATCATATTAATGATAATAATTCTTAAATTTTTTTAGAATGTTGGCAATTTAACAGAGATTCACGTCCTAAAACTGGGGATGTTTGGGAATGTTTTGGAAGCTTCTCAAGAAGAAGCTAAAGATTCAAATTGATTGAATTGATCGAAACTTCCATTATTTTACAATAGCTCTACCCACCTTAAGTATAGAATTATACTTTATAATTTATTTCACACTTGTAAATTATATGAAATCTACCTTATATAAAAAAATATCAGTTTATGATTTTTTTTTTTTTTTATCTGAATATTCTCCATCTTCAACATATATTTTTTGGTTTTATTTATAATAAAATGAATTGAATAAATTTTTATTATCAATAAAACTCTTGAAAAAAACTTTTCAAATTTAAATAAATAAATAAATTTTAGTTAATTGAAAATGGGAAAATTTTTAAATGGAAATAAGCATGAAAACGATATTTATGATGAAGATAAATATATTTAAATGAAAATTTTGGTATAATACTAATTGGGGTGGTGCCAATTAGGTGATTCCAAAATTTTCATTTAAATATGACAATAAACAGCATTTTCAATGGATTATTTATAATGATTTGAGAAGATAAATGAAGGCTGATTTTTCAACTATATACAAGGCTGCTTGGATAAATGGTTGGAAACATATATTATGTAAATGGAGAAAGATTCAGTAAAGACTTTAAATTGTGGTATTAAAAAAAATTGCATAATTGAACAATTTCTTAATAAGGTAAATTATTATTATTTTTTTTTTATTATTAGCAATGAAAGTTAAAAAATGTTATTTTCCATAGTTCAAAAATTATGAAGAAGTTATGGATTAACACAAGATCCAATTACAAAGGAATGTATATTTGTAATGAAACATATAAAAGATAAAGTCCACTATTATTTAACAAATGAATTTAAAAATTTAAGTTGGAGACAAAATTATGATATTGTTTCTGAGAAATAAACCATGCACAATGGCATCTTATATAGTGATGTTAGCCGGCTAAGGAATTTTTAAACGGCTTGGCCGGCGAAAAGAATGGCAGTTTAGTTTTTAATCTTACTCATGCAATTACATAACAAAATTGAAGTTATTTTTTAAAATAAAAGCTAAAAATTAGGACAATAAATCTTATTAAACAACGGATAATTTGTATGTCTCCATTCACCTTTATTCAACCTTAATCAAGGTTAGTATTGCAAATAATCTGCGAAGTCAGCCCTTTTTTAAAATGTTTTTCCCAACCAGTACCCATCATTAGATGCCTCTTGATAATTTTGGTTGAATGACGATATTTTTCCATCTTGTATTACATCGGTATAATGATAAAAGCGTATCAGAATTAAAATACCTATACACGAAATCTGTTCATTATACAGAAGTTGTACAAGCTCAAAGGTACTACTATTTGAACTACATTGTTAAGAGAAACCCAATGGTAGTAACACTGTCAAGATAATGAAAATTAAATATTTTCTTTCATAATTATATATTTGATTCATTTTATTATTAAGCATGCCTTCAACAATAACGCAATATAACAGTTATAGTATAATGTAGTTGAAAGACAAGCTAATTCTTTTAAAAAAAATCTAGACAAATTATTAAGTAGGATATCAAGAAATTTGAAAATACTACCTATTGTGCTTGTCTATCAAATTTAGAGCTCTTAGCATTTTAAAAAATAAAACAAGCACAAAAACAATATTTAAGGTTCTTTTTTTTGTAATAGCATTCCACTGTACAATTTAGTACAATAAATAAATATCCCAATTGGAAATGCAATGCTATGCTCAAAAAAAAGGGAAGACATTCCCACTGCCATCCTTTTCGCCGGGGACTGTAAATATGATTGCTGGAATAGAAACTGAAAATCAAGCATTTGGATGGTTGAATGAAGCTAAAAGAAATGAATTTCTTGTATTTGAAAATAATAATAATTACGAGACATTCACTCGCCTGATATTGTATTAAAAAAAAGTTTATTCAAATAAAATACAAAGGTTTCTTTTATTGAATTAAAATTAAATGATTTATACACAAGGAAAGAATTTGTAAAGAGGTTTTTGTTTTTGTTTTGTTATTTTCTACTAAATAAATTATTTTCGGTTTTTAGTCGAAGGTTGCACCGTAATTTATTTACATCTTAATTTCGATTCAAAAAAAAAAAAAACTAAAATAGACTCAGCTCAAGAAAGTATTTATTCGTAGACAATTTGCACGAATATCTAGGTACTAATAATTTGTCATGGATGCAAAAATTAAAACTTGCTAAAGAATTAACATCCGCATTGTATTGTTTACACGTTAATAATATTGTTAGCCTGGTATCTATCATTGTCTTTATTTTTTTAAAAATTTTTATGAAATAATTAACCTTTTTCTTTATCATCTAAAAATATAAATACCCTTAATGGTAGCATTAGGTTATATAATTTTGAGTCATTTAAGCGATTAATTCGCCCAAGTCGACAGCATTTCTCACATCATTTCAACTTGACACAATATTTGGATCTCGATATTTAAAGAATCCGAAAAAAAAAGTTTATAGATCGAAAAAACAGATATTTATAGTCTTGGCATACTGTTTTGGAAAATTTCAACTGAGAAAATTCCCTTTGAAAATAATATGTAAATTATGTTATGTGATTGTTTTATGAAATCTTCTTGAAGAACAAGTTAAAGATACTCCCAGAATTTTAATAAAAGCAATTATTATTGTTTTTAATTTCATATAATTTTTAAAAAAAAAAAAAATGTTTCTTAACAATAAATAATAAAATGAATGATATTGATATGAGGATAATTTTTTTTTATAATTGTGGATAAATATAATGATCTTTGCGGTTCTTCGGTTCAGAAAATTGACTGAAATCAAATGTTCTTCTAGTATAACAAGCACCTTTATGAAGAGTATAACTTGATTCAATCTGAATATCACCAAATGGTTCAAAATGCACCTTAAGAGCAACAGCTTCTTCCCGCCTGTTTGGAAAAAGACCATGACCAAATAATGAATCATACCAGAACCCTAATATCTCGTCCAATTCATCAAAAGTTGGCCTTTTTCCTGGATTCGCATCAAGACATTGTTTAGCCAATCGGAAGTAATTCGGTGGAGTGATTCTAGTATTTATATCCGGTCTCAATCCATTCTCGCAAATTTCTTTAGCCAAATTTTCGTCATGTGATTTATCATAAAATGGTGGTTTTCCGGTAGTCATTTCGGTCATTATCACGCCAAAACTATAAACATCTGATTCTTTGGATTGTGGTTGTCCGTGCAGTACTTCTGGTGCAATATATGGTAAAACTCCAGATAACACATTCCTATTACTATTAGTTCTAACATCCGATGAAAATCCAAATCCTGCAACATATGTATGGATTCGATTTGCTTTAATTTTTACTAAAATATTCCCACAATGAAGATTGCGATGAATACATCCTGTACGATGAATTCTTCTCATACCAGTTGATATGTTGAAAAGAATTTCGATCCTACTTGTCCAATGGGATTGTTGAGATTCCAGGGATTCTTGGATTTTATTATCCAGAGAATTTCGTAGATTAGCTTCTTTATAATCCATAACTATTATATAATTTTTGGTTTCTGGATTCTGTGTAATACCATATAATCTTAATAATTTCTGTGTGATACTCTTTTGATCTTCATAGAAGCATTGAAAATGAGCTTCAATCTATTATATGTGTGCAAGGTATACACATGATATTTACGAAATATAATGTGTATTAGTATTAATATGTGTGATAAATGCATTAATTTAGATTTTATTTATATTATTATTCATTTACCTTTGATAAAAAATCATTGGATATATCATAACCATTTTTTAATTCTTTCATGGCGACATCAACTGATTTGTGTTTACTTTTAACATTCCCTTCACAGTATCTCAATCCATTTTTCCATTTGGCATGATATACAACTCCATAGCCACCTTCACCAATTCTTTCGATAATTTCAAGATTTTCATAAGGAATGTATTCGAGAAATGGGTCATTGTAATTATCCGCTTGCTTTATATTGTTTAAGATAAATTCCCTTATGGATTCATTTTCGACATTCCAACTCCTAACTAAGAATCCTGGATCGCATGTTTTACACCATTGTCTTCCTGTGTTGGGTTGATTACAATATAAACAAATGCCATTATCCATTTATTCTTTGTTTTAAAAATTTGAGGAAGAAAAATATTTTTTGACAGAAAAAAATAATTATTATGAATATTTAATAAATACACATTAAGTGATTATTTATTTGCGGTGTATAATTTGTTATCTATCAATCTTGTAATGGAATTTTTTCTTTTTGTGTGATTATTATTTCTCTTTCACATACCATATCTGTCGGAATACATATAATTTCTAAATTTTACATAATAGTGTATGTAACACGATTTTGCAAAAAAAATAATACATATGGCTATCTTTGTAATTAATAAGCCTTGTAAAGTTTTAAATATAAAATATTATATTTTTTCTTATCAACTAGATGAAAAAACATCTACTCATGGAGAAATTGTATTTTACAATATAGATGCGTAGTTTTAACTAGTACAAATTTAGAACCTATCTTAATTATGAAGTCGAATTCCCAATTTTCAAACCATTATTTTTTGTTTTCGGCCATTCAATATCATTTAGTTATAAACAAGTTTTTTAATAAAAGCTTGCATTATGTAATGCGGGAACATATGATACATCGCTTTCTCTAAGTTTCACGAGCCTAGAGTGCAAGGAAACTAATACTAAGAGTCGCCTGAAATATGATAATTTCAAAATACATATTAATATTCAATAAGGAAATGAAATACGAACCAATGAAATGTCAATACAAAATGTTTTTTAAAAACTAACTCCAAATTTGATTAAAACTCCAGAGCTGTTTCTGAACCCTTAAATTGTTGGGAAAAGAGTCGACATAGGGGAATTTTTTTTTCACTTAGAAGAAGTTACACGAAAATGTATAAATTTTTTCTCCGCTGATTAAGTTTTTATAAGCGCAGTGAATTCTGGCGTACCATTAAAAATTAATTTGTGCAAATTATTTTGTTGAATTCCTGATAAAACTTGTAAAACTTGTAAAACTTGTAAACTTAAAAGTTGTAATGTTTGTATAAATAAGATTATATACTTATCATTGACTGATTTTAAGATTGATAAAACGTTAAATATAAATTTAGAAAATTTCCTTTCGTTTTATCTTTTAAATAAAAAAAATATAAAATTTTATTTATATCAAAAAAAAAAATAAAACTTTCATTTTTAAAATATAAATAACAAAAATGGCTAATATGGACGACCTTAAACTTTTGCCCGACGATCAAGAAGCCAGAGAATGGATATATAAGGCTAAAGCAAATGGTTTCATGTTGTTTTATGATTACAACAATGATTTTGAGAATGTAGAGTTGGTTGAAAATTCCGCTGACTCAATATTAAAAAAGGCTAAATTAAGGCCATTACAAAAAGTCGTAACTTTGTCAAGATCTAAATTTAATCCTCAGTACTCATTGAGGCATGTACTTTTAGAGGTTGGTTATTTAATATAAATAAATATTTTTTTGAATCTTATTTTGTAAATTTTTATTTTATTATTTAAATAAAAAATTTATTTATATAGGTACAAAAACTTCGTAGAGTTTCAGCCCATGACAATGTTTTGAGCTACATTGGTTTAACACTAACACAAGAGTCTAATGTTGATAATATTGTTACTGTGGTTTTAGATTATGCTGATGATAATTTAAGAGATTATTTGAGTAGCAGTGAATTATCATGGGATGAAAAATTCAAACTTGCCAAACAATTAACAGGTGGATTATATTGTATACATCAATATGATATGTTTCATGGCAATTTGGTAATTATCTAAACATTTTTATGTATAATTTTTTTTTTCTGATAATTAATAATATATTTTATATATATTGTGTAATAATAAATAATAGAGGTCAGACAACATTGGTATGATCAATGGTACAATAAAGCTCCACAATTTTGGAAAGTTCAAAAAAATAGAAGAATCTAAAAAAACTTTAGCTCAATATTTTGAGTCAATACCCTATTTAGATCCTCAGCATCTAAAGAACCCAAAAGAATTCATGAGAGATGAAATTATATCTGATATATATAGTTTAGGTGTGTTATTTTGGGAGATCTCATCACAAAAAATACCATTTGAAGAATTTTCTAATGAGCCATGTAAGTTATGTTATTTAATTGTTTATGAAAATCATCGTGAAAATTCAGTTCCAGATACTCCTAAATTTTATGAAGATTTATATAAAGGTAATAATTTTTTAAATACATATAAATATATTCATTTAATTAATAATCATATTAATGATAATAATTCTTAAATTTTTTTAGAATGTTGGCAATTTGAGAGAGATTCACGTCCTAAAACGGGGGATGTTTGGGAACGTTTGGAAGCTTCTCAAGAAGAAGATTCAAATTGATTGAATTGATTTGAATTAATCAAAACTTTCATGATTTAATTTATATATAAATTTTTTATAAATTTTTTGTATAATTTTATTATATGTTGTTATATATGTTATATAAGAAAAAATGTTAATATAAGAATATTTAGTATGAAATAAAATTTAATTTCTAATTTCTATGCCATGATAAAATTATTATTTGTAATTTACTTTGGTTATTATTATCTAATAAGTATATACTGCATAGAGTTGTTAGTCGAAACGTTTTGAGCTTTGTCAAAACATTTTGTCATTCGACATTTAGGCATGTTGAAAGTCTAAATTGATGTTGAAAGTCTAAATACTTGTTGAAAGTCTAAATACTTGTTGAAAGTCTAAATTGATGTCGAAAGTCTAAATAATGTCAAAATGCCTAAATGTTGTCAAAATGCTTTAAATTATACCCTTTTCAGGCATTGATTGACAGTGCAGTTCAATTATTTAAACAATATCAAAAATATTTAACAATATATCATTATTTTTATTTATTAAAAAAAATTTTTTATGGTATAAAATTAAAAAAATTAAACACAAATTTTATATGTTTCTATTCATTCTGTAAACTTTGTACAAATGCTGCTCCAAATTCATCTTCATCAAATTCATTATCTTCATTATTGCTATCTGTGTCATTATCATCATTTTCATCATTTTCCTCACTATTTGAATCCTTATCTTCATTGCCAAATTCAGGATTAGTTAAATCCATTAAATCATCTAACAATAATTGTTGATCTTCATATTCAATATTAGAATCATCAGGTAGGTCAACAAATTCTTCTAAATCATCATTAGTTTCAGCTACCAAAGCAGCTTCTTGAAAAACACCCAACAATTCTTCTTCTGTCAAATCTACACCATAATATTGCAATTCTTGTTTTGCATTTGAAATCAAAAAGCTATTTATTTTTACCATGGATTCTAAATGTGATGATGTTAATTGAGTTCAACGTTCTCCCTGAAACCACCCACAACATGACCAAATACATTCGCAGCTAGCAGAATGTGGACGGACAGAAAATAATTTAATTGCTAAAGTTGAAAGAACACCTGGATTATGTTTAGTTCCATCCCCACAAGTTTTCCACCAATGTAAAGGAGTATCAATATTTGTAACATAAGTTTCATTGTATGGTGTTTCATTACAAGCATATTGACGCAATTGTGCTTTAAGTAAATCAAGTTTGGTTCTATTTTTACTTCCCATTTTTATCCATAAACGACCTGCAATACTAGCTATTCAAGCAAATTGAGATGATTTAATTCCAGCACCTAAAATAATAATAAAATTTTAAAAAGAATTAAAAAAATAAAATATAAAAATTATATATTTAAAACAAACCTTGGTACTGTGGATGCAAATAATATGCTAAGAGATATTCATCATAATCAAAAACTTTAAATCGATTATTGAATATTGTAACACATGCACGATGAAACATTAAATGCTGGTCTTGAGGAATTGATTTAATTGCAGCAGCTAATTTAACATATCCTAGATAACAATCTGCTAAATTTGTTGTTTTAGCTTCAAGAGATATAATAGCTTCCTTAATTGGTTTAAGGACTTGAGCAAGATCAAAAACATCATTAAAGAATCCATGTGATTTTAAAATATTTTTGACAGATTTTCCTGATTTACTAATAAATAAGTTTAGATTTTGTTCTAAAATCTAAAAAATAATAGATTTTATAAAAAAATAATTTTTTGAAATTAATTTATTAATTTAAAATTTTCATATAATTTTACCTCTTCAAGACATGATTTAAGGTAATATACTGATGATGTGCATTTGTAAACACTTGTCCAACGGGTTTTAACATAGCTCTTTAATCCACCACCTTGGATTCCTTTATCATTAATCAATTTTAATAATAAAGCATGTATTCGGTGTGATTTGTTAAAAAAAGTAACTATAGTTGAACATTTTTGACGAATTTTATCTGCAAAATTGTGTTTTAAAATATCACCTGATATTAAATTCAAGCAATGTGAAACACATCGCAAGTTTAATATATGTTGATATTGAGTAGTGATAAGTTGACGTGCAACTTCACAATTAGAGCCTCCATCTGTAACCACTGCACCAAATTTTTCTACACCGATTTCATCAAAAACTTGTTGGATACAATCTCGAAGTAATTCCCCTGTATGACTTTGGTCAGATAAATCCATTAATTTCCAAAGATATTCATGTCCATCAGATGTATGTATTACAAAATTCCATAATGATTTGCCTGAATAATCGGTCCATCCGTCTAATCCTATTATTCAATTGTAAATATTAGTAAAAATATTTAATACAAATATAAAATGTATTATTACCAACTTACCAAGGGTTAGATTGGTGGCTTTTTCCATCAAAGAATAAAGTTTCTGATTAATTTTTACAATTTCCAAATTTAATAAGCTTCCAGAAAATAGTTGACATGATGGAGGATTATATGCAGGTCGAAGTTGTCGAAGTGCTTCAATAAAATATGGATTGGAAATAGTATGAAATGGAATATTGCATACAATAAATGCTCTAAGAAGTGATGAATTAATGGCATTTTCACGTTGAGAAGTTAGTTTTGTACTTTCTATAAAGTCACTCAATAATGTTTGATTTGTTGCTGCCTTCCTTTTTTTTTTAGTTGGTTCTATTCCCTGTATTACATTAGAAGACACTGCTTGACTACCTTTGCCTTTTCGTTTAGCAACAATCTGAGAATAAAATTGAATTATTTCTTTTACTTGAGTTGTACAATATAAAGCAATATGCTCTTCAAGTTCAACAGGTCTACCCTGACTCCAATGCATATTACATTTAAAACAAGTAGCCCAACGATGACCATTTTTAGATTCTTGTTTATCATAATCAAAAAACTCCCAAACACCAGCTAAAGGTCAGCCATTAGATTGTTTTGATTGAGACTTTGTAGTTTCTTCAATATTAGCATTATCATCTTCCACTTCAACGATACATCTTCTTTGTAATGTTGTAGAAGTGCTACAATCTATAAATTAATAATAGTATTAATATTCTAGTAATTATAAAATAACTTAATTTCTAAAACTGTTATTTACCATCTTCTCTTTGTAAATGATCTAAATAATCTTGTGATATTAATACCTCTTCCATTATGAAATGTATATACTAAAAAATTCTTTAATTAATCATAATTTATTAATATAAATTACAATAAAAATAAAATCTATTTCCTTATAACAATCTTGGGAATAATTCGCAAAAAAAATACAAACTTTATTTTTCTATGATGAATCTGAAAAAAAATTATGAAATTTGCTTTTTTCTTATAATTGTTATAAATCTACTACTTTATAATTTTTATTCAATAAAGATTGAATTGAATGTTGGAAGAAAAAATTAAATTTCCTTGGAGACCATGTGTCACAGTGAAGTTACATTGTATTAATGATAAAAGATGAATGCAATCAATATTTTTAGTGTATATACATTTAATCATTTAATCAGCAAGTTTCAAACAAAAAAAAACCCGCATTATTTTTATTATTATTAAAAGTTGGCTCTCATTTTCAAATTTATTACTAATATTATTTATTGGTGGTGCAAATAGTCAGTTTTATACATTAATAATTAGACTTTCAGACATCAATTGGACTTTCGACAAGTATTTAGACTTTCGACATCAATTTAGACTTTCGACAAGTATTTAGACTTTCGACATCAATTTAGACTTTCGACATCAATTTAGACTTTCGACATCAATTTAGACTTTCGACATCAATTTAGGCTTTTGACATCAATTTAGACTTTCAACATTTCGACATGTTTCGACATTACGGCAAATCAAGTGACCTTGTCAAATATATTTCGACAGTCAAAATGCCTAAATGTTTGTTGAAACTATACCTTTCGACTAACAACTCTAATACTGCAAACCATCTTAAACTGGAAATGACCACTTTTGTTTTTATTATTCCTTCAGCCTTCTTTCATTGCCAAAAATATTTGAAGGAAGTTCAAGTCAGCATTAAGATCGTGATTCCATACTATGCGACAAAACGTTTTAGGACACACTTTCACACCATGAACTCCATGATAATGCCTCATCTTTTTCTTTCCTTCCTTTAAGCTGGTAGTAGTCGCCCTGTAAAAAATTTACTCCGTGATTAGTCTCAATGTTTTTCGTTATTAAACTCTGCGTTTTTTCCGTTTATATTAATAAATATACATTCCCATGTTTTTTCCATAATAATAAATGTATCATATTCACGGAATCTATAGTTCCGTTTTTCATAAAAAATGGAGGTTTCGCTGATATGTATTTAATTAATTTAATTAATAAATAAATTTTCAAATGGTCTATTAGTTCTTGTTATCAGATAGATCCGATATATTACTGGCAGAAATAATTTTTTTCCCTTTAATTCAAATATCTATTACTCCGTGATTAGTCTCGGTGTTTTTCCGTTATTAATAGTCGTGTGACATTTCCCTGAGGCTGCTTTTCTATATGTGAAAATAAATTCGAAATTCGTGTCACATGAAGTTTTTTTAAAATATCTCGTTATTTTTATAATAAACTCGAAATTCGTTGTTAGACTAAAATGAAAGTACTCCATTAAAGCTTTCTAATGAATACTTTTTCATACCGAAAGGTCTCCTCTACATGAATTCACGGCTATTCAAAAACGGTATTACTTTTTCACTTCAAACCTCAGATTATTTCTCAATATCGCTTTAAAAGACTTGATAGTAAATGAGAAGGTGTAGAATACTTTAAGCTTTCATATGGTCATTACTTTATGGGGGGTATTGGTTAATAAGTTTTAGAGAGGTTCACGAAAAACTATTTTATAGAAATTTTAATAGTCATGAAGAATTTATGTAGATGGGATTCAGCAAAAACTAAAAGGTATTTTATTAGTGATTGTTTATATTTCTGACTTTATATTGATTAAAGTTTCATTAATGATTATTATGAATATCCATCAATCAGTAGTTGTTATAGAAACATTAAACAATAATATGCAAACGATGACAACGAATCATCTTTTTTGAGGATGATAATAAAGATTAAGATCCAGTTTGTGTAGGTGTAATCGAAGTAAGCATTAAGGACAAGATTTATGAACAAAAATATACTAACAAAACATTTTATCAATTATTCAATAGTTTGTATAGGAATGATCGAAGTAAGCATTAAGGACAAGGTTTATGAACAAAACATACTAAAAAACGTTCTATCAATTATTCAATAGTTGTGTAGGTGTAATCGAAGTAAGCATTAAGGACAAGATTTATGAACAAAACATACCAACAAACGTTTTATCAATTATTCAATAGTTTGTATATGAGTGGTTGAAGTAAGCAATAAGGACAAGATCTATGAACAAAACATACTAACAAACGTTTTATCAATTATTCAATAGTTTGTATAGGAGTGGTTGAAGTAAGCAATAAGGACAAGATATATGAACAATATACTAACAAACGTTTTATCAACCATTAATTAGTTGTATAGGAGTGATCGAAGTAAGTATTAATGACAAGATCTATGAACAAAACATATTAACGAACGTTTTATCAATTATTCAATATATAGGAGTGATCGAAGTAAGCATTAAGGACAAGATTTATGAACAAAAAATACTAACAAACGTTTTATCAACTATTCAATAGTTGTATAGGAGTGATCGAAGTAAGCATTAAGGACAAGATTTATGAACAAAACATACTAACAAACGTTTTATCAATTATTCAATATATAGGAGTGATCGAAGTAAGCATTAAGGAGAAGATTTATGAACAAAACATACTAACAAACGTTTTATCAATTATTCAATAGTTGTATAGGAGTGATCGAAGTAAGCGTTAAGAACAAGATTTATGAACAAAACATACTAACAAACGTTTTATCAATTATTCAATAGTTTGTTTAGGTTAATCGAAGTAAGCAATAAGGACAAGATCTATGAACAAGACATACTAACGAATGTTTTATCAACTATTCAATAGCTGTATAGGAATGACCGAAGTAAGCATTAAGGACAAGATCTATGAACAAAACATACTAACGAACGTTTTATCAATTATCAATAGTTGTATATATAGGAGTAATCGAAGCAAGCATTAAGGACAAGATCTATGAACAAAATATACTAACAAACGTTTTATCAATCATTCAAGTTATGTTTATTATTTATTTATGTATATAAATTTCTCTTTTATTTTAACTTATATTAATAACATCATTATGATAAATAATTAAATGAATAAAGTCAGAGATAAAACACCTTTTAATTTAATCATTGTTGCTTGTTTATTATTCTAATCATTATTTATGTATATAGGTAAAGAAAAAATTTAAGATCTATTTATTTATTATATTTACTTTTAAAATAAATGATTTTACTATAAAAGACATACCTAAGTGATCAAAAATCTG
>CAUDNR010001968.1:18083-59142 GCA_958430865.1 Entrophospora sp. SA101 | reverse complement strand
TAGATAAATGGATGGTGGACTTATGAATATTGTCATATGAGGTAACATATTTTTGTGTTAGGTTTTTACCTAATTGGTATTTTAAGCATCATTAAATATATAATATTTTTTAGACATGTGAAACAGTTTCACCAAATAATTCAAGCTGGGAGTCTAATTGAAGATACAAGTAGTGAGTCTTATTTTTTGGGAAAGTATGATCCGCGTCATGCAACCTTACCATCACCTTCAAATAATGATGATAATAATAATAATTTTGATGAAAAAAAAAGGACATTAGGTACAGATTTAGAAGTTGGTGGAGGAAAAAAGTTTTTGGTTCAACGTTGGAGTGATGGAACTAAATGTGATTTAACTGGTAATCCTCGTAGAGTTGAGATTCAGGTTTGTTGAAAATTTTAAAAATTAAAATATTAAAATCATTGTAAAATAACTTAAATTTATAAATTTATATGTATATTTATTTTTGATAAATTAGTTTCATTGTAATCCACAAAATTATATTTCTGTAGTTACTGAGATGTACACGTGTAATTATCTTGTAGTTATTCATACATCATATTTATGCGCTCATCCTGCTTTTCATGATACATCTTTCTCAAAGATCTATCCAATTGAATGTAGACCAGTGGTACCTGATGCATATTATCAACGCGCTATAGAAAAAGGATTAGAAAGTGGGTTGAAAGACAAGTCAAGGTACAGTATCATTGCAAAAGTTTAACAATATGATAGAATTTTGATTGATTAATTATGTTGGTAGTTCTTAAAAAATTTAAAAAATAAAAAAGTAAAATGTTATTGGAAAAAAATATTAAATACATATATGATATAATATTAATAAAAAAAAATCTTTTTTAGCATCAAACAACACATTAATGAAAAGGATAAAACTTTTGATGGCTCAGATAATCGAAATCAACAAAAGCAAGATTTAAATCAAAAAAACCCAGCATCAACAGATAAAAATAAAAAGGATGCGGCAATGACTCAAAATAAAAAACAATTGGAAAGGTTGGTAGCAATAGCAAATAAATTGCTTGATCAGGAATATTTACGTGATTTGGCCAGGAGGCCTGAATTACAAAGTGCAGAAATAGGTTTTAATGATGATAATACAAATCAAGATGATGATCGTGAAATAAAGTTTTTCCTTTATGATGGTAAAAATATCAAACATATTGAAACTATTGGTGATGATGATGATGATGAGAATAATGATGAAAATTTAAAGGAAGACGATTATGGAAAAAAAGCATCATCAAATTTTGATAAAAATTTGAAAAACCTATTGATAAGTAATTTTAAAAAGATGGGATTTTTTAATGCAAATAATAATGAAAAGGTGTTATTTGAAGAACAAAAGAGTCATCAAGCAAAATTGAGCAAGATCTTTGAAACAATATTTGACCCTGATGTTGTGGATGATACAAACATCGATAAAGACAATGAAAAAAAGAAATAAATGTAATACAAAAACCTCTGTTCAAGAATATTTTAATTGATTTCCATAATTGCATATTCATAATTAGTATTGGTGTATCGCGTATTTTTACCCAAGTTCAATATTACTATTTTTGGCTTATTCTGTGTAACATTTATTCAAAAAAACTTATTCATTGTAAATTTTACAAATTCTTTCAACAACTAAAAATAAAAATGCAAACTGATTTAGATCAAAATGTAATATTGAATGTCGGCGGAACAAAGGTAATAATAATATGATAAATTTATAAATACACATGTATACAGTATATACTTAGAAGTTATATCTACATATTTAGTTTGAAACAAAAATTTCAACCTTATTATCACAACCTGACACATTGCTCGGAAAAATGTTTCATCCAAGAAACAGATCACTCTTAAAACCAACACATAGAGATAATGAATATTTCTTTGACAGGAATCCAAAAGCATTCTATTATATTTTAGAATATTATCGTACTGGTGAATTTTATTGGAATTGGAATAGTAACAATAGCAATAATAATAACACTGATAAAGATGATGATGATAATGCCAAGGATAAAGAAGATAATGCCGGAGAAATAGATGAAGAAAATCAATTTGTAGATAACAATGAAACGTTAACATTGGAAATGATGAAAAAAGAATTAGATTATTTTAATATTGAGATGAGCATGAAAGAATTGAATTTAGCAGAGAAAGCAGCAGCAGAAATTTTTACGAAATTTATTAAAGCAATTGAAAATCTAATCTATGAAGCAATTAGAACATTCTCAAGCTCTATCACAATCGAATTCTTTAGTTCTTCAAAATCGCCCTCAATCCAATTCAATGACACACCAATGAAAGATATCACTCTTAAAACCAACACATAGAGATAATGAATATTTCTTTGACAGGAATCCAAAAGCATTCTATTATATTTTAGAATATTATCGTACTGGTGAATTTTATTGGAATTGGAATAGTAACAATAGCAATAATAATAACACTGATAAAGATGATGATGATAATGCCAAGGATAAAGAAGATAATGCCGGAGAAATAGATGAAGAAAATCAATTTGTAGATAACAATGAAACGTTAACATTGGAAATGATGAAAAAAGAATTAGATTATTTTAATATTGAGATGAGCATGAAAGAATTGAATTTAGCAGAGAAAGCAGCAGCAGAAATTTTTACGAAATTTATTAAAGCAATTGAAAATCTAATCTATGAAGCAATTAGAACATTCTCAAGCTCTATCACAATCGAATTCTTTAGTTCTTCAAAATCGCCCTCAATCCAATTCAATGACACACCAATGAAAGATAAACTTCTTGAATACAAATTTATTGGTTATGGGATTTTAGATCACTTTGATGAAAGTTACTTATCAGATTGTTTAACCAGAAGTTTTCCTTTTATGGATGTATATCTTGAAACTGAAATAAAATATAATTCTTGTGTGATTTACTTGTTTGGTTTTGTTAATACACAATCAATCAAGAAGAAAATAAAACTTTCTTAGATAATTTATTACTTATTTATTAATTTATTATAGCAATGTAAATATTTATTATATATATATATATATATATATGTAATCAATCATATTATGTCATGATTCATGTTACATAAAAAGAAATAAATTTCCAATAACTGGTTGCTGTCGAACGATTTTGTTTCCCTATTTCTTTTGTTAATAACGAATCTTTTTTTCACGTTTGTATACTACACTCATTGAATGTTATGATGAATTATAATTTAAGTTATTATATGCTTCTGTTATTTTAGAATATTAAAGTATCTTCCTTATATGGGACAGACTGCAAAATAATTTCAGGGTTCAAAATGTTGAAATTTGCTAAACGCTACTAATGTAATATGATTATTAAAGATAATAACAGCCTATTCCTATATACATAGGATTGATTATCTCTGTATAAAAATACAAATATGAAATTAATTTACATCAAATTCATCATGGAACCCAAGAATTACATCATTATTAGAAGGATTTAAAAAAAAACAAGGTAAGAAAATTCCCTTATGTTTTCAAAATAAAATAAATGGTGTCCAATGGGAAAAGAAGACAAAACGAAAACGAACAATTCCTAATATCTTTGGAGGAAAAATAATATGGGTAAGATCTTATGATTACATATTAATTGGGAAGTCCTTTTCAAGTAACATCAATAAATAAAAATAGCTAATCATAACCAAATAGACTTACCATCAACATTTTCTTCTCCTTTCACATGTGTGTATTTTGAGGCATAACTCTTGCTGCCTTTTCAAATTCTTGATCTTTTAAATTACTGACTGAAGTTTTGACATGGTAAGCATTAGATCCTGGTAAAAATAATATTATGTGGATAAAAAATGATCAACAATCTTGCCCAATTGGATTTAATTTAATTTGTAAAAGAAAAAAGAACCGTAGTTTTTTTATCCTTCGTTTTTATTTCTTGACAAGCAAGGTTTTTCATAATAACAACAAACTGAACACAAACTTATCATCCATTTTTATCTTGATTTAAAAAAAAAAGATATTAATTTAATTGTCAAAATGGTAAGTCTACAATCGTAATAATTAATTAAAAATTAAAAACTTTTGATGGATTAATGATCTTATAAATAGACTACAAAAAGAAGAAATCATGGACGTAATAAACATGGGCGTGGTCACGTTAAACCAGTAAGATGTTCTAATTGTGCCAGATGTGTACCCAAGGTAAAATAAAAAAGTATAAAACAAAAATATTAACGTCATTTATAATTATTTAATAAATAAATAATAAATAATAAATAACAAATTACAATAATTTAATAAATAGGATAAATCTATCAAAAGGTTTTCTATTCGAAACATGGTAGAAAGTGCCGCAATTCGTGATATTACAGAGGCTTCAGTTTACGATGGTTAACAATCAATCGATCAATTTATGTTTCATTTAGAATTGATTTCATCCTTTTAATTTTTTTTTTCTAAAATAATAGAATACGCACTTCCAAAATTATACATAAAAGTACATTATTGTGTTTCTTGTGCCATCCATTCTCACATAGTCAGAGTTAGATCTCGTGAAGGCCGTCGTAATCGTGCTCCTCCACCAAGAATTCGTTATAATAAGGTTTGATTTTTATTATTTATTTTAATTTATTTTCTTTTTTTTTTTAATAATAATGTTTAATTTTATTTGAATGATTAATTAGGACGGGAAAAAGATTAATCCTACTGTTCAACAAAAAAATGCTGCCTAAATAATTAAAAAAATTTTTTTTATATTGTTTGAAATATATAAAAAATGACTTTAAATAAAAAATATAACAATAATTTATATACTTATGAATTAATCTATATTATAAATGTAGGAATCAGATACTTCTATTTAAATAACGATTTTAACAAATGTTGATGGTTTTTGGTTTGCACCCTATTATACGTAGGCAATAAAAATCTATTAATAATACTAATACTAATAATAATAATATGATAAATGATGATATAAACCAACCATTAAAGCGTTATTCAATATTTTAACAAATGGTTTTTAGATGTCCTTGTAAAGTGGTTATTCTTGATTGATGAATATTTGTTTTAAAAAATAATAATCAATAATTAGATAGAACGACTATATACATGTATGTACGAAATTCCTCTTAAAGTCCTAAAGAATTACTTAACCCTTCCGTATCTTTATCAAAAACACGCTTTGCTTGTAAAATTTTATATTTTTTTCCAGATTTTCAAATAATGTTAATATGGCTGACTATTTTATAAACTATAACAATTATAACGATTATAACAATAATATGACATAGTATATATATAACAAGTTCAATTGGTCAAATAAAAATCAAAGAGAAACAGAAAATTTATGGGAATGATTAATTTATACAACATACCAAAATTCAAACCATTTTATGACTTTTTTCTTGCTGGCCATATTGCTGACAAATATGTATATAAACATGCAATGATTTTAATCTGTAGAATAGGCCTACCCAAAGTTATAAATTGGTTAGTATTAAAGAAACAGAGGATTTAGGAAAATAATTATACAAAACAAACACTATTTTACAACTTTCCTCTTAACATCAGAGCCCAAATGCAATTTCAGGGCTGCCAACCCCACTATGAATTGCAATCTCCTGTGATTGCCATCCTTGCCCTAGAGGTAGGCTAGCATGGAAGTAGCCTTCTCTGGTCTGGGAAGATTAGGTAGGATGTCATTGACGATTGATGCAAAACGAATGTTTACCAATTATTCAATAATTATATAGGCGGGTTTGATCGAGGTAAGTGTTAAAGTCGAGATCTATGAAGCCGTTTGTAAAATATATTTAATGGACCTTATTATCAATTATCATATAGGCGGGTTTGATCGAAGTATCAAAGTCGAGATCTACAAAGCTGTTTGTAATATAATTAACCAACGTTTTATTATTGTCAATTATTTAATAATTATATAGGCGAAGTGTTAATCAAGATCTATGAAGATTGCAAAATTAATGTATATCAATTATTCGATAATTATATAGGCGAGTTTGATCAAAATAAATGTTAAAGACAATTTATACGTTTTATTTATTATTTATAATGAATAAAATAGTTATTTTACACATTACGTACATTATACGCGGAATCAAAAACATACTATTACTAGAACCTTTTCAGTGTTAGTACTAATATGTTACAAATTCCGTACCTTATATGCAGAATTAAAATTACCTTTTCATATTCATATTCAGTGTGTTGCAAATTCCGTACCTTATATACGGAATCAAAAAGTACCTTATTATTATAATTTTCTCAATTCCGTACCTTATATGCGGAATCAAAACGTACCTTTTTAGTATTATTATTATTATTATTATTATTATTATTATTATTATTATAATTTCCTAATTCCGTACAGTTGATAAATTTTAAAACTTGGATTAACAGTCACAGGACATCTATAGGAGGTTGTAAAACATAGTAAAATTTGGATGATCTGTATCATAGTATGTAATATTGAGCTTGGTAATTTCCTTTCGAGTTTTAGAAATTTAAAAACAAAACGTAAATCTTGTTTCAATAGGTCAAAATAAAGTCGTATTATGAGGTAAATGCAAGCCAAAGACTTTTGCTTATAACTTTTGCGGATTTTTATGATACGGCATTCCTCTTCAAAAAGGGTCTAATTTGGAATAAAATCCAGTAATGCCGATGAATAAACTAGTATTTACGTAGGCATTGTTCAGTATCGTCTCCGTGCAATATTCTTGGATGTAAGAGGCAGAAAAAAAAAATTTAAGATGAAATATTAATATTAATGATTCTTGATCGTCCGTCCGTGCACATAAATGTTTGCTCATTCATATCCCTGGTAAATGAAGTAAAAAGATAAGAAAATTTAATTGCCTCCAAACGAATCATCGTCATCTTCAAAAAGAATATTCAATAAACCAACATCGTATAATAAATGATGATTCAAAAATTTTTTTAAAGATTCTTAAAAAATTAAAATTTACCTGCATATTTTTCTTGAAACTGTTTATTGTCATATAAATATCATGGTTTTCTCGCAGAAAATATTATTATTATGTTCCTAACCACAGCTAGAAATCACCCTCATATTTTTTTTTTCTGGTCTATCTATCATACTTGATCAAGTCGACATAAATGAAAAGTAAGGATAAATGATTAACCCTCTTTATTTTTTCTAATAAATAAAACCCCAGTTTATTAAAAAAAATTTGGAGTAATTAATTAACATTTTAACATTATTAACATTGAATTAATGCTAATACTCTATATACATGCAATAAATTAATTTCCTTTCAAAAATTGCCTTTTTAAACAAAAAAACTAAAAGGTTTATATAAAAAGCATTGCAATTTTTCTTATGTTAAATTAATTACAAATGTTTTCCAAGTTCAATCTTTTTCTTTAGTGTTTTCTCTGCATTATAAATAAATCCATCTAATATTCCCGCAACGGTAAAAATTCCTCCTATTATAGCACATACACCTGTCAAAAAATGTGTAAAACTTTTACGTTCTTCTCGATTAATAATTAACATCGGAGAGATATCATAGTTGAAAAATACACCTAATTGATAAGTGAATAGGAAATAATTAAATTAGAGGTTTTTTTGAAAAAAACTCATCATTATTATTGTTGTTGTTGTTATTGTACCTGGTAATCCTGAATTGTGACTGTATACATGCTCAGATGAACCTTTCCCAGTTAAATCTCTTTCATATTGTGTTACTGAGTACTGGTTTGTATAAATAGTGGTTCCATTCAAAAAATAAAATTGGGTTGATACAACTTTAACAAAATATTGAAACATATAATGGCCTAATAATTGTAATAAAAAAAAGGTAAGAAGTGAATAAGCGACAAATAATAAAAGTGTAGATGATTGGATGATGATTCATAATATACCTTGATAGACATCACTGCCTACACCATCTAAAGGATTTACTACACCATCTACTTTTGGGCCAAAGCTTAAATGATGGATCTTGTGTGAAAAAACATGAACGGTACCATCACTTAAGAATGGTAGTAAATCATGAACATGCACATGATTTTGTTGAAAACTTTTTCCCGGCGCAAGATGAAAGTTCCCAGCAACTTTATTAACTCTTACATTTCCTGCCACATTACAACCTTCATGAGATTGTGCGGCAAATTTCTCTTTCCATCCTTCTTTAACGCACTTATTTTTGTTTTTCAAATAAATAAAATAAATAAATATCATGGTGATGCATATATAATCATATATGAACCAACAAACAAACAATAAATAAATAATCACTAATAATTATTCACTTGTTCAATTGAATCTGTATCACCAAAGGACCATCCTTTTTGAATGTAAGCTTCACGAACATCTTCACAAGTATTACAACAACCACTTTCAGGAGGATCTCCGCCGTAGCAACTTCCACAATAAGTTTCGTTATCTGAAGATGTCTTATTAACCAAATGTAAAATATTTTTAGTATGGTCTCCGAGATCTATATAATAAAAAAATTTCTTTTATTAAATGATTTGGAATTAAACAAAACGAGAAAATAAATGATATTGATTACCTTGAGCTTTTTCAACATGTATAAGATTTCCATCTGAATCAAGTCGTGTTTTATAAATATCATGATCCAGATCATTTTGTGTTTCGCCAGCTATATCCATAACATCTACACTTAAAACTATTGAGCAAATTTTATTATTAAAAGTCATTATAATTATTAGTATAAAAAATAAAAATACTGTGATCAACTTACGATAGCATGGTACATGTGGAAATGTAATATTAATATTGATTGTCAATTTTTCTTTTCTACCTTTATCTACTACTAATTCTGGCTTTATTTCTGTTGATCTGTAATCTATGAATTCAGACCAAAGTAATATACATATTATGATAGCACTTAAAATTGTTACTAAAAAAAAAAATTTAAATTAATTAATTAATAAAAAAACAACAAGAGTTTGAAAATTTTCAATAAATTAGTTACATGCTGCTCCATAGTATGTTTTTACTCGAAAGTCATCAAGAGTTTTGGCATATGCATCAAAATTTTGAAAATGCGCAAACAAAGAACCCTTCTTTCCCATCTTTTTTTTAAAAAAAATAATTTTTTTTTAAAGTTTTCTATATATAACAAAAGCGAGTAAGAAAGTTGTTACACACAATATTTTTAAAATTATGGAAGTTCATTATTTGACATTCTTTTTATAATAATACCCCTTCTTAAACAATTGAACATATAAAATCTTTTTAAACAAATATTTTTTTTCAAAACAATGGCTCCAGAAACAAAAAGCCGTAAACCTGCAAGTTAGTTGGTTGAAGATCATGTTCAAATTATTATTAATTTTAAAATATGTTAATTTGGTTTTTAACATCAAAAGTGTTTGATTATTTTAGATACTGCTTTTAAACAACAGCGCTTAAAGGCATGGCAACCCATTCTTACACCAAAAACTGTTTTACCAACTTTTTTTATTGTTGGAATCATCTTTGCACCACTTGGTGGTTTATTATTCTGGGCTAGCAATAATGTAAATAAATTTTATTTAAGGGAAAAATATATATAAATATTTTATTTTTCTATTAAAATTTTTTTAGTTACATACACATACTATATATATATATAATAAATTTAGGTATCTGAACTTATTGTTGAATATACATATTGTGATTCTGCAGCTCCAATATATCCTGACTTTTTACCAATGCCATCTGGATATATTCAAGCTTCATTTCCTAGAGCTGATCCAGAACCTGTTGCATCAACAAAATGGAGCCGTGAAGTTTATTTGCCAACTCAGGATGTTAATCCAAATCAAATACCCTATTGGCGCTGTAGAATAAGATTTAGTATACCAAACCAATTGGATCCTCCAATATTTTTTTATTATCGGCTAACAAATTTTTATCAAAATCATAGACGTTATGTTAAAAGTTTTGATGCAGATCAATTGAAAGGTCTAGCTGTTGGTCAATCAGCTCTACAAATTAATTGTAAACCAATGGCTGTTACGCCTGAAGGCTATTTGATCTATCCTTGTGGTTTAATTGCCAATTCACAATTCAATGGTAAATATAATTATTGTTAAATCGTTATTTATTTGGAATTTTAAAATCTTACGTTTATATACATGTAATTATTTTTTTAAAAAAATTAGATACAATCAGTAATCTCTCACTTTTAAATGATGGATCATCATATAACTTTACACAAAGCGGTATAGCATGGCCATCCGATAGACAAAAATATGGTAAAACGGCTTATGATTATGGTCAAATACGGCCACCACCTGATTGGGTTGATAGATATCCTAATGGTAGTTACACAAATGATTATCCACCACCTGACCTTTCAAATGACGAGCTTTTTCAAGTTTGGATGCGTACAGCTGGTTTACCTAATTTTAGAAAGCTTTACGGTAAAAATGAAAAAGAGCCATTGAAAGCTGGAGAATATGAAGTTTTAATTGATTACAGTGAGTTTTTTAAAAAGAATTTATTTATAAAAAAAGATACATTTTCGTATTGTATTATTAAATATCCAAATCAAATTTAAAAAAAAAAAAAAGAATTTCCTGTTACCAGATATGGTGGAACCAAGTCATTTGTAATTTCTACTGGATCATTCCTTGGTGGTAAAAATCCTTTTTTAGGATCTGCCTATATGGGAGTTGGCATGCTTTGTGTGATACTTGGATGTATTTTTACTGCTAGATATTTATATAAACCAAGGTAACATTATATTGACAATAGTAATAAAAAATAAAAATCATATTAATTAAATAATGATTTGATTTATTTTAGAAAATTGGGTGATCATACATACTTATCATGGAATAATAAATAATCATTGGAGGAACAATTTGTTTGTTAACGCAAGAATTATCTAATTGCTTTTTTTCTAAATTTGATAAATTGACCATTGATCTTTTTTTTTTTTCGATAAAAAGAATTTATTTATTTTAGTTTGCCAAATTGGCAAAGTTTTGTAACATAGGAAATACAAGATTTTATACCAAAAATTATACAGCAAAATTATTGAATGTATATAGTTGGTATCCAATTTCAAAATAAATAAAAATCCAAAGATATGACAACTGTGAGAAGTTATTGCCTTTATATAATATCATTATTAAATATTAATTTCTCAAGATATTTAATATCATAACTATAGTAGCCAAATAAATAGAGTAAAATAATAAATAATTTAATATATAATCAAATGACAAGAATTAACTTATTTGGGTAATTCATCTGGTATAGTTAATTCAATCTGTCGAGAATCTAAAAAAAATTTTATCATTAATATTTAAAATTATAGATTTAAAATTAATAAAAAATGAAAATGTAAATAACCATTATTATCACCAATAATTGTCACTTTATTTGTATTCACAGGTTGGAGAAGGTTTGTAAATTTTAATAACCTGCTAGTATAAACTGCATTTGGATGAATTGTTGCAGTAATTGTTGAAAGACCAAATTTTATTTCCATTTCATTAAATTTTTTTAATGGCCAAGAATCAATAATACTGTTAATTTCACTGGCTGTTGGACGTTTATCTGGATTAGCATCCATACATCTGAATGCTAGTTCAATATATAATTTTGGTGTGTCATTTGAGAATCCTGGTCTTACACCTTCACATATTTTTATTGCAAGGTCTAAATCATGTGCCAAATTATTAAATGGTTGTTGACCAGTTGATATTACAGACATCAGAACTCCAAAACTATATATATCTGATGCTTTTGTATATGGATTCCCCCTTAAAACTTCTGGTGCAACATATGGTAGTACTCCAAATATATCATTGTTGTTTGATGCAGATGTTTGACTAGCTGGACATGATAATCCTAAGTCTGCAATATATGAATAAATATCACTTTGAAGAATATTACCACTATGGAAATCACGATGAATGATTTCTTTTTCATGAATATTATTTAAACCTTCAATAATTTGTTCAAGGATTTTGATTTTATGAACCCATTTAAATAATCTTGAAGACTCCCATCTTTTATATACTCCATTACAATTATATATTCTTTTGTGATTGGATCTTGTGTTAATCCATAGATATGAATTAAATTTACTTTATTATGAAAATTTATATAGTTTTTGAACTAAAAAACAAACAAATATTTAATTACAACAATAATAATCAATAATATTTTAAAAAATCTGAAACTAATACCTCATCAAGAAATTTATCAGAAATATTTCCTGAACCATGTAATTTTTTTAATGCCGCAAGTAAATCTTTACTAGTTTTTTCATTATTTTCATTTATAAATTTCTTACCATTTAACCAAGTAGCTTTGTATATAATTGCAAAACCACCTTCACCTATCTTTTCAATATTTGTTAAATCATTATAAGGAATCCATTGAAGATAATTATAATTTTTATACTCAGCTGCTTTAAGTTGTGTGTTTTTAATCAACTCATCTAATGTTTCGTTACCACTAGTCCATCCTTCAGTCAATAGCTTTGGATTGCATGATTGACACCATGCCCAATTAGTATTATATCTATTGCAAATTGGACATTCTCCATGTTCTTCTTTTCTTTCCTTTGAATATTCATCATTATTTTTGTTAGTAGAAGTATCATCAGGATGCTTATTTTCATTTAAAGCATTTTCCATTTTTAAAAAAATTTATTTGTATTTTTATAATTTGGGGCATACTGTACTGGTATGATAAAAATGGGGTAGAATTTTAATTTCTGAGGGTCTATGTGTACGTGTTTGTCGATCAAATAATATTTCTTTTTTTATTTATTAAAAATGTCTTCCAGAAAAAGAAAAGAAAAACAAAAGACTGATATTGCTAGGTAGGTGTTTACCATAAGAGTGGTGGTTATTGCCACTTGTCATCACCCTAGTTTGTTAATAAATTTTTTTAATTGATGAAACTTGACTTTCTTGTACTTGTTTAATACATCTGGTACATCATCTTTACAACTACCACTTCAAGAAAAAAATGATAGGGAAAATTCTCAAGTATGATCTCATATTGTTTATTTCAATACATTAATATTTAGTGTTCAATTATGATCAATATTGCAAATATTAATCTGATCTTTACAAAATAAACATTCTCTTAGGAATTGGAAAAAAGAGTTGAATATTTAGAAAATGAAATTGTTAAATTGAAAAAAAATTGAAAAAGATAGGTAAAAGATCTTACAATACAAATGCTGGTTTATATATGTTGGTGATAAAATTGACCTCCATCTATTCCATTTGAAATATTATCTGCACAATATTATCATCTATCCATTTAGGAGAGGATTTGGTATATACTATTTACAACATTAATTAAATTTTGGTTTTTTTGTAAATGTCATAGGAAAATGTAAGGCAGAAGAAGAGCATGTTGGTGGTATTGAAAGAGAAAAAGAAACTTTTCTACTCATTCAATGACTCTTTCTATTATTATCATCTTTGTTTATTTTATGAATTTATCATCAATTAACACTTGTTATCTTTTATCCATACCAGCTTTTTTCTGATTAGTTCATAATGACTTCCTTTCAACTAGTTTCCAGGATCCAGAAAGGACGTTAGATTTAGATTATGTTAAAAAGGCTTTTGATTATAACTTACACAAATGGAGGGCAGATTTTTGAAGCATTTATTTGGATGAATTGGATGACATTATTCACCATACATAACATTAATACAAGCAAGTGGTATGGGAAATTCATGACTAATTAAGGAAATTGGAAATGATATTTATGTGGTATATTTAGAGATGGGACATGAAATTTCAAATTTCATGCGCATTTTATGTATTGCATTTTTTTTATAAATTGTTTTGAGAGTAAAGCATAAATATACATTTGTGGAAATTGTTGTTATAATTTAGGTATAAATAAATTGGAAGAAATTGTATAACACTGTTGGCATTTAAATAAATAAAATATTGAGATTCACTGTGAGATGTGGATTCAATCTCACAATACTTATTAAAACAATGAAGATTGTATTAAAAATCAAATGACTGGCATTACATTAAGAAAAAATTGAATTAATCATGTTTATTAATATTAAGCAAACTATACATTTAAACAATATATATGAATTGCTAATTCAAATTAGAATGTTTATAATTTTGCTGATATTTTTTGTGATGATAAATATTAATGTTCACGATTATAACCAATCCACTGTGGTGAGATTAAAAAAACTGGGGCTGTATTTAAATCCGTTTTAATAAAAAAAAATTCGTTGTGGCAAGGTGAGGTTTGACTAACAACAATTTCTGTATTTTGACCAATAAAAAATTCTTCACATGTATTGGTCACGTGAATATCGTCTGAATTCTATGCACCATGCTAATACAATGTGTTACAATCAACCATATTTGTCACGCATTACTTTTTACTCAAGGATTATTTTTTTACCTTTAAAAATTTTCTTTTATTAGTAAGCATTTTAGATTTAGTATACATATATATAAATACAAAGGTAAGTTTTCAAAATCAATAATTAATATTGATAATTTTTTAATGATTTTAATACATAATATAAAATATATTAATTTTTTTCTTCTAAAGAGATTTTTTTTTCTTTCTATTAATTAATCAGGATAATAAATATATCACGGGCATTCATTTGAGTTATAAAGTAGAATAATAATTATTATTATTAATACTATCAGCTAGCTAATAATAAGATTATTATAGGAGGAATTTGGAATGATTAATAAAAATTACCTTGGCTAACCTGGTTCATAAATATATCTTCTTTTTTTAACTATATATATATATATATATATTCATATAAAAAATAAACAACTTCTCTCAAATAATCTATTAATCTATTAAAGCATTAAAAATTATAATAAAAAATAATAATAATAGTAATAAACCATTTCGCCCACGTAAATAAATATTGCATTTTTCATCATGGACCCATTTGAAGTGAGATTAGAATTTATAAGTCATCTAAAAAGTCTTAATGCATCGCAACCTTACATCAAAAAGTGTGTAAAATATGCAATTCAAAATAAAGGATGTTATGAAGATTTATACAGATGTATATTGGAAGTTATGGACCAATCAACCATCCTACCAAGATTGAATTTACTTTATTTCATTGATGCTTTACTCGAGAGTTCAAAATCTATAAATTTCAAAGGATACATTGAACTTATTAAACAAGATTTAAATAAATTAATTCTGGATGTTACAAGTGGTCCAAATGGGATCATTAATGTTAGTAACACTAGAAGAATCTTATTGAGTTGGAAGAAAAAAAGATATTTTGACAAGAAAGTGCTGGATGAGGCAGAAAAATTATTATTGGAACAAAAAAATTGGTTTAATAAAAGAATTTTTATTAACATTAAACATAATGATAACCAAGATAATAATAGAAATGAAAATGATAACAATCCTGGAGATGGTGGCAATAATAAATATGTTGATGGTGGTATTGATGATAATCAAAACTCCAACAATAATAATAATGATGGTGGTGATAATGAAACCAATATCAATAATAATAAAGATGGTGATGATAATAATAATAGTCAAAAACAACAATTACAAATACAAGTGGATGAACTGCAAGTGCAAGAACAAAACCAAGAATTACAAGAACAACCACCACAAGGGCAAAGTCCACATCATCAAGAACCACAACAATCATTAAAACAAAATTTACAACAACAATTAAAATCTTCAACATTAATGTTAAATAATTTATCAAAGAATGACATACTTAAACGAATGGAAGATGATCGTGAAAGATCTAAACATGTTAGAGAAGAAATTTGGCAAATTGATTATTCAATTCCAGATTTTGAAGCTGAAAAGTTATGGGAATTCACATCAGATTTGGATGATGATGATTTTGAATGGATGAGAATTCAAAATAAAAAATATTTTCCTTGTTATACTTGGAAAAAAAATTTTGGATTAAAAGATTTTGAAAAACAGGATTAATAAGTTAATTGGTTGGTTCATAGTTAATGTTTATTAATTTTTTTATATAAAAAAAAAAAAATTCTATACAAATAAATAAAATTCATCTTAATATATAAATCTTTTAAAGAAAATCTCTTCCTAGGTAGGTTGGAATAGAAGAAATAATACAATAATAATCAGAGCTAGACTCAATTATTGGCTAGAACAATATTTCACCAGCAAGCCACATCCATCTCAAATCATTTATTAGAATTAGTATGTAGGATTGTAAAAATTGCAAACTTTAATTGATGAATCAAAAATGTTTTTTTCTTTTAATCAACATTTTATAAATACAAATTTGAACCTTTGGTGAATTAAAAAAAAAAAAAGGAACATCTAATTAATTTATCACAAGGAGATTTTTTTGGGGGTTTCTTCAAGAAATTGAATAAATTATTATTAATAGTAAAGATAATGACAGTTAGTAATGATAGTTGATATAAATAATTTTATTAATATATAATAAATAAATATTGATTAAGTTAAATTATTATTGTTGAAATTTTCTTTATGTTTTCCTTTTTCATTTTTCTTAACTAATTTATCTGATTTATTGTTGTTGCTGCTGCTGTTTTCCTCAACTATTTTATTAATTCCATCTTCAAAATCTTCTTCAGGTTCTACATCTGATTCATATGTTAAAGGTTCTGGTTGTTCTATATTGATACTTTCCCAATCATCTAATAACATATCAATAAAAGTCATTAATAATAATTCCAAAAAATTAATTCATTTTTTTCACAATCATAATAATAAAACAAAGAAATTTACTAATGATTTTATCCCAAAAACATAATATTAAAACTTCATTATCTTTAATATTTAAACCTTCAATAGTTTCATAATCTATATCCAATGCTAAAGTAGGACCAGAATTATTTTGATATTTATATAATCTAATTTTTGATGGAACTTGATTTTCAGTTTCTTCCAATATTTTAATAATTTTTTTTTTAATTTTTAACAAGCTGTCTGTTGAAATTGCTGTTAAAAAAATTGTTGTTTTTTGATGTTTTATTCTTAAACATATTGCTTGATCAGAAAGCTGAAAATTAATTATAAATATTTAATAATTGATAAAAATTTTCAAAAATATATTATTGACATAATTAATTACCATTTATTTAGTAAAATAAAAAACCAGTGAATTTAAACTTGCAAAAAATTTATTTTTAAATGAATGTCTTTTTTTTTCACTAACGTTACACTGGAAGCCAAAACATTCAGCCAATAAAAAAGTGACGATAGGTTACATACTGACTAATACTGACGTCAGCTAAACATCAAAAAAAATTACCGATCTTTAAATGTTATAAGGTTTGTTTATAGTTACGCGAATTAAATTTGGCCGTTTCTTATTATTATGAAGACCTAATAACGTGACCGACTTATATGAAAATTAATCTGGCGATCATCATCAAACAACAACAACAATAGTAAGTGTTAATAAATTTATTTTTACTGATGATTTAAATCAAAAAAATTTATTTTGTTATATACTCTTTAGTCTACCATGTTTATCTAAGATACAGTGCAGATCATCTATACCCAAAAGTTAAAATTTCTGAAATATTATGTGATTCACACATTAGATTTTTCTTTTCATAGTTGAAAAGTTGTGCTCAAAAATACAACAATAATTTTCGTGTTACAATATTTTGAATCCCACGTCCAAATTTGGTAATGATTTTCTTTTAATGTTAAAATAAATCAAATGTATGTTGTATATAGAAAATATTCTACAAAAAAAATTGTTACTTAGTCTCAATTCTTCAAGTGTATAACAAAATTGGGGATTTTCAATGCTAAGGCAGCCAATTTTCTGTTTAAGAAAAAACCAGCCGATAAGTTTTGAAGCTTGAGTCATGAACAATAAAACTTATCGGTTAAATTTTTTAAAATGAGATAATTTTTTTTTGTTTTAGTATTTTGAAGTTGATCAATTGTTATTATAAGCAATTAATGATTATAGATGCTCTGCAACTTAGTGCTTGGATTTGGATAGAGTTTTAATAAATGGATGTGTCGTTATGATTAATTTGATGGCATATTCATTTTCCACTTAAAAGATTTAATATGGTAAAGGCTCTCAAAGAGAAGATAAGTAAAGCCGGTCTTAACAAGTCATTGGTAAACATATGCCAAAAAATCATTTTAATGTATCATCAGACCACTTGAACCTAAGGACTTTATCATAAATGCAAGCCTTCAAAACGAGGACAAATTATCCTGGACATTTATCTTTAGAAAATTGTTTAGGAAAACTTCCTGATGAGTAAAGGCATTCTTTTGTTTGTGCCGAATGGCTTTTGCTAATTTCCAACGTATTCAAAATAAACTATATTTGTTGTCATTCTCGAAATCGAAATATTAATATTGTCTATTAGAAGCCATTTTTTTGTTTGCCTTCATTAATGTAGTTATCCGCAAATTTTGTGAAACCTCTGAATATCCGCAAAATTATAATTCACAGAAAAGATATCCGAATTAGCGGTTCATAAATCATATATATTGTTTAAATGTATAGCTTGCTTAATATTAATATAATGTTTATGAATTAATAAATAACAAGTTATTTTAGTAAGTTATGTTCATAACTAATCTTATTTTAGAAATCATTCATTAGTTTAATCATTTGACGCTTTTTCTTAATGGTGGCATTAATCTTTCAATTTTTAACAATTTGCAACATAACTAATTCGATTTTTCTTAATGCGATGACAGTCATTTGATTTTTAAAAGGTTTTGATGTGATTGATACTGTAAAATAGTAATTTTACATATCATGGGAAATCAATAAAAGCAGACTTTTAATTCTTAGATTTAATTAAACAAAGGAATTTAAATGATTGGATCACTTTAGAAAATAATTCTACACAGATGGCTCAAGTAATACATTTAATTAGGACTTCAAAGAAATCGGAGAATTAGATGATAGAATCTTTAACATGTATAAATAACGTTGTAGTTTCTCAACTTCAAAGAATTGTTTATGATGGTGAAAAATAGTTTTGAGAGTAAAGCATAAATATACATTTGTGGAAGTTGTTGTTATGATTTAGATATAAATAAATTGGAAGAAATTGTATTAACACTGTTGGCATTTAAATAAATAAAATATTGAGATTCACTGTGAGATGTGGATTCAATCTCACAATACTTATTAAAACAATGAAGATTGTATTAAAAATCAAATGACTGGCATTACATTAAGAAAAAATTGAATTAATCATGTTTATTAATATTAAGCAAGCTATGCATTTAAACAATATATATGAATTGATTTATGAACTGCTAATTCAGATATCTTTTCTGTGAGTTAGAATATTTTATAATTTTGTGGATAACTACACGATTATATTTGAATGGCAAATTACAAATGATAATATAAATAGTGGTAATTTGGAGATGGAGATATTTGGTTGATGATGAAAGTGAAATAATTTTCTTTCCATTTTTACACTTTGTGCCACATATGACCAGCATTGTGTAGTTGGAACATTGTAATTGAATTTCATTGGTTAATTTCATTGGAACCACATCTGGAAAATTCCAATTCCAATTGAAATTTGTTGGAATGCTCTAATGGAAATTATTGGATCCATGAATGGCACAACACTGCATATGACTGTTATATTGTTATAAAAAAAATTTGTATTCCATTGCTAATTGCATCTGAAAACCATTTCATATGACCTATATAACTGTCTAAACAGATTCTTTCTATGACAAATACTTTTTCTAATCCCAATGATCTGTTATAGAGAGAGTGAACTGTATTGGTTTTTTTCCATGTAGTTATTTCAATCTTATCCAAATAATATTATTTATTAGTAATGATCTTGATCAAAATAATCACCAGAAAAAGAAAATAAATCTTCACATTTTTTGTTGAAATAATTGGGTAATGGACAAAACACTTCTATTGGTTTAGAAAGTATTTTACCCTCTGATGTTCTCCAATTCTATAAATTGGAATAAAATTAAATAATAAATAAATTTATTATAATTTTATAAATATTTAATAATTTCCTTACCCTAATTATTACTTTGCTTAAATGTAAATACATTGGTCCAGATTTTTCATCATCATCTTTTTTATCATGGTGACTTTTAGAAATATAACCATATTTTGAATCACCCAAAATTGGTGCTAGAAATAAATATAAATATAGATTCATGGAATATTTAGTTTTATTTATAAACTTTATAAATATCAGATATATGTTTATTTATTTACCAGTTAATATAGAAGCACAATGGACTCTTAGTTGATGTTTTCTACCAGTTTGTGGAAACAATCTAAGTAAAGAATGATTTCCTATACCAGCCAAAACTTGATATTCTGTGAATGAGGGTCTTGATTTTTCCAATAATGGTGAGGACTCATCTATCAACAATCAATATATATATATATATATATATATATTATTATAAATATAGATATTATGTTATATTTATTAGATTATTTACCTGTAATACAAAGAACTTTTTCAAAAGGAGGTTTACCACCATAAACAATTGGAGCTTCTATTTTTTTTTTAAATAAATCACGTGGTAGAAATTTTGTAACAATCGCTGTATACTAAAATAAATAAATGATTATATATATAATGTTATAATTTAATTTTTATCATCCTTGCCAAAAATAAATACTTACAATCTTCTCTATGGTACTTTCACGAAACATGAATGATAATTTTCCAGCAGCAGATCTTGTTCTACCAAGAATCAATGCACCAGTTGTATTCTAATTATCAAGTAAGTATAAATATAAATATATATAATATATGAATATATTTTTTTTAAGTGATGAAATTTATTAAGAATGATTCAAACACCTTGTCTAACCTATGAACCAAACGAGGAGGCTCAGGGTGTTCAAATTGCAATACTAATGTTAACATTTTTATTAATGAAGGAAAATCATTTTAATAAAAAATTTTTTTTAAAAGAACAAAAAAATCCATTTAATATTAAAAATACCATTTAATAGCCCATCTATATGATTTCTTATTTTGGGTCCACCTAAAAATTGACATTTATAATAAAAGAATCAGTAAAATTTCAAACTAATCCTTAATAAATATATGTAGATGAGATACCTTGAGTTGCAATGCCAGAAGGTTTATTTACAACCATAATTTCATCATCTTGATATAAAATCATTGATCTGATCCTTTTAATGTCAAAATCACTAAAAGACTGTTAAATAAATAAATCATTAAATATTGAATTAAAAGATTGGATTAAATAAAAAAATACCTCTTTAGGTTTTCTGGTTGGTCTAGTATATTTGTTTGCCTGATACAAGTCAGGGCTTCTTATTGTAACAATGTCACCAATCTTAACTTTAAGAGCATGTTTTGGAATTGACTTATCTTTTTTCTTTGTTGTAGTTTTTACAATTGATTGATTTTCAATTATCAATTCATTATCATTATTTATAGAAAAATCATCAGCCAAAATAACATTACTATCATCATCATTATTTGAATTATTGACATTTAATTTAACCTATAGGAAAAAAACAGAAATTAATCATAAAGTCATCTTCCCCAGAAAAAAATAAATAAATCTAATAAATTATACTTCGTTTTTTCTTATTTTTTTTTGAATGACAGAGGTTGGTAAGCCAGTTTGGTAATGAAGAAAATGATCGAGTCTCATATCAGCTTCATCTTTACCAACAATGAATTGATGTGTTTTAAAAAATTTATTAAAAGAAGTAGTAGCTGTATTGTTGTTTTGAATTGATGATAAACATCTTGTAATTAATTTTTTTGTATTGATACTAATACTGTTGAGATTATATGAAAACATTCAGATTTTTTTAAAAAAAAAATTTTATTCACGAATACATACATACTAATACTAATACAGCCATCATTTCACATGAGACTTTGCTTATTCTATACAGCCGTGGCACCGCAAAACCTCACATCCCCCAATGGAAAGTTATTCATTAACCCTAATTTCTCTTTTAAATGGTAGTTTATTGACAAGAAAATATTCTAATGATGTTTACATTACGATTACAGTGAGTCTATGAGAAAATCAAATGCAAAATACCAGACATACGTCCTTGCATACTCATCATCAATCCACCAATCGCACAAAGAACAAATCTTACTGACTGACTATTCAGTTACTGCAGATCACAAATAATTCAAAGACTAATATGACTAATGACAGTAATTTGCGGCAGCCCGTAAATATTTTATAATGGTAACTACCCTATAATAGTTACTATATATGAATTCGAAATGGTCGAAATCGATTTTGTCCATTTCGATATATCACACGATTTATTATAATTAAATAATTTCAAATTTATTTATCTCGTTAGAATAGTCTCATAAAGACGATTCAAACAATGGTAGTTTAATGTTTATAGCATCAATAAATGGAGATTTGTTTTAATATATACAGTAAACCAAAATATCTCAATAATCAGTTATTCGGATTTTGTGAATTACATCTCATTAGACTCACTTCATCAAGAGAATTCAAATGGTAGTTGTTTTATTCAGAACAGTCTGATATTGACCGAGTTATGAGAATTTGGAGCTTTTGATTAATTTTCTGTATGTTCAGCCTGTTGTGTGATGTAATTTCGACCATTTCGACTTTTTAATTTGACTTTTGACATTTCAGGTCGAAATATTTCAACTCCTTGTATATTCTAGGTAGGTACAAGAAAGAGGCAACAAGCAGGATAATTTGTAAAATAAATAAATTAATTGATAAGTTAACTTAAAAGGCTAACCCAAAACTCATCCAATAACTAAGGTTGACTAAAAAGCTACCCTCATATTATTTACAAGCAAAATTCATATTTTTGCCCAGGAATGTCTGGGACATTTAAAGTGGCGGACACAGGCAACATTGATTATGACTACACTAATATTTTTAATGATTGGTGGTCAAAAAAAACACATCTAATGTATCATAGTAAAATTGTGTTATGTACACTCTACCCTTAAAGATGTAGAAGTAAAATAACACCTTACGTTTACACTTAACTTTTACAAAAACGTAAACAGAAACGTAAACCTTACTACTACTATATTAACAAACCCAGGGTTTTATACCACTCTGATAACAGATAAACAATTAAACCCTAACGTTTAATTAAGCGAAAAAGAATTATTTATTTTATTAAATTATTTAATTGGGAAATGTTTTCTTACAAACCGGTTTTTTTGCCCCTACTCTTATGTGCGAAGCACTAATTAACCAACTAGTTAGTTGACTAATCGGTTGTTTTTTACTTTGTCAACTTATTATTTATAAGTTTTATCCTGGCCTCTTTCGTTCTTTTTCACAATGACAAAACTACAGTATACTAGAAACCAAAATTATAAATGCGACGAGCGTGTATTTTAATTTTTAATCTATTTATTATTATTATTATTACTATTACTATTATTATTATTATTATTTATTTATTTATTTTATTTATATAAAGCCCAATAAGCAGTTCAATAATTGAGCGTATTTTTACACCACGTACAATTAGTGTTGGTCGCCAAACCTATTTTGAATATGTTCAATTTGTGGCAAAACCTTTTGATTTTACACAGTTGTAAATTTTGGAAACCAACACTACATATAATATCAAATTATGAATTGGGCTCACAATCTCAAAATATATATACATATATATATTATATCAACATAGGATTTAGTAATTCACTATATAGTTATATTAATGTGATGGGAAATAAAATATTGTAAGCATATAAATTTTAATAATTAACTTAATTTATCAAAGTGGAAAATTTTCAATACCTCGATCATTTTATAAACATACTTACAAATATTATATTATTACATAGTCGACCCTGTTAAACCAAAAGCATCTGTGCGGCTACTTTTCGAAATAAATCAATCATTATTAAAAACTTCAAAAGTCGCAATTTTCTTTGAAAATATTATAGTATATTCTATATAATCAATCAATTTAAAAAATTTGTTTCAACTATATATGTGTTGTTTTATTATTTTATAATTCTGGCAGTTTATGATGATTCTTCTGATCTTGATTTGTCAAACACCAATTATTTGAAAAATGAAACCCATAAAAAGAATTTTAATTCAAATTGGTTAAAATGATTAACTTAAGATTCCAATTCTAAGTGAAAATATCCTGTAAAACATGTCTTACTCATAAAAGAAAAATGGATTATTGTTGAGGCAGAAAAATTGGAAATTTCAAAAATATGAAAATATTTTCATGATAAAAATAATTTCTGTCATGAAGATTTATCAAAACATGACTTTCCTCTAAGAAAACTTCCATCTCGTGTACTCAATTGGGTGCAATTGATACCACTAAAGGATCAATTACATATTCTAATGAAGTTTCAGGTCATGAAATGTTAATGGCTATTTCAAAGCTCTTGAAGAACAATTATGGCATGAACTCGTAAAGTGTCAGTATTTGGTATAATGATTGATGGATCAACTGATATACAAGTGACAAAACATTTAGATATTTATGTTGCTTACGTTAAAATAAAACCATGACTTCTGCCCGTGGTGACACATATACTATTTCATCATTATTAATTGATTTATTTGAGATGGTTTTTATCGTTAAATAATATATTTTTAAAAATCATTATATTTATTAAATTGATTAAATTAATTAACGATTTTAGAAAATTAATGGCCTTTTGTATCTGTGATGATGGGTAAAGGAGAAGGCGTTGCTGTAAAATTATCAAAAATCTTGTCCTTATTTAACGATAATCACTATATTGCTCATTAATAGAGCATATACTATCTTGGATTCATTGAGAAAAAGATATGGAGTATATATATGAATAAATTAATTAGAAATAGAAATTTATAAAAAATTTTTTTTGCAAAAAAAACTAGAGCGAGCACCTTTTATGCGTGCGATATTATTGGCCAATTAAAATTGTCCCAGGTGACCGTCCGTCTTTAATTTTGGTTCGTGTATAGTTGATCATCAAAATCATAATAATAATAAAATTTGATCAAAAGAACCTTTACAATGTATCCAAAATATTCTTTTACAATAATATCATACATACTTGTCTCAATTGTTTCATTTTATTTCTATGTTATATATTCTCCAGCTAACAAATATATCTTTTGTAACGAAGAAATAATCGCAACTAATGGTAAAGAGTAGTAGATTCATTAATAGCAATTAATATATCATTAATTTGATTTAATTTATTTATTATTAAATCATAGGATCGATGATTAATAATAAAATTTGTATTGCTTGTCCAAACAATGCACATTGTTCAAATGGAAGATTTATTACATGTTATCCAGGATTAAAACCAATTCGTATATCAAATAATCCATTAAAATACGAATGCGTAATTGACAATGAGGAAATGAAGATAACATCAAAATATATAAAATCATTGAAAAATATAATCGCACAAGAAACTGGAAAATTTAAATGTAAATTAGTTGATAATTATGATGATGACAAATTACTTCATGTTGACAGCTTGAAAATGCTGCTTAGAAAGAAATTCGTAGGTTTTGTTCTATATTTTTTTATTATTTACTGTTATTTTTTTAAACAATAATAATATTATTATTTTATATAATGATAAAGGCGAAATATTCTCAAGAAGATTTTGATAAATATTTTGAACTTGCAGTGAATGATTTAAAGGATGATAATGATGTTGAAATTTATGAAAAACTATTGCCATCATCGTAAGTACCTTCTGTTTGTTAATGTTTTTTTTATTATATATTAAAATTAAATTAATATGTTTATCATCTTAATACAATGATTTCATATAGTATTTCTAACCAAGAACTACAAAACCAGATTCACATTATCTCTAACAATCCCAAATATTCAATCAAATGTTATTTAAAGGTTTCATTTATACATCTAGTAGAATATACTAAAACTTGGTTTAAACAAAATATATATAATATAATTGGTGAACTATTTTTATGCATAAAATAAGATTGAAATAAATACATGTTTACTAATTATTTTTTAATTAATAGGTGCTTTGATATTAATTGTTATTATAATTATGTCTTTGCATGGTACTATAAATCGATGGTCTCAAAAATCAGATATTGATAAAGCTTCAAAGATAGTGATTCGAAAATTAAAAGAAAATCGAATTGTAAAATCATTAGATTTAAGAGATCCATTGCTAGGTCACATAACAAATATTTATCAACGACAGAAAATGTGGAGCATCGTTGAGGATAAAACTAGGAACAATCCATATGTTAGAGCAAACAAAATTCAGTATACACATGGAAGGACAACTTGGCAGTGGGAATGGATTGAGAAAGAAGTTCCTTCTCACTTGAAAGCAAATCTCGATTTGATTAAAAAAAGACATGGATTAAAGTGTGATTAACAAAAAAAAATTTTTTTTATTTTTTTGCCTTTTCTCTAATAAATTAATAAATTTCAATGTGTAAAGTAAATATTATATATATATATATATATATTATATAGACATATTATAATACATAAAAAAATTAATTTAATCATCTTCTAAATATTTCATTAAATGCTAGGCTAAGTAGTATACCCACAGAGGCTCCCAATATAGCAGAAATGATAGTAATATTTTCTAACTCATCAGTTGACAAATGGACAATTTTTGGGTTATTTTGCTTAATAAGATTTAAAGTTGAGGAAGAATCAGAATAATTTATTGCTTCAATTTCATCAGGATTATTATTAACACCTTGCTCATTATCTTTTACTGCTGTTTCTTGCTCAATTATTATATCTTTAGGCTCATTTGAAATCAGTGATGATGGTAATGTTGCTGTTGTTATTGTTGAAACATTTAGTAATTCATTAAATCTTTTTTCCAATTTTTGTAACTGTTCTTTAAGTAATTGAAAAATATCATTTTTAAGTCTACCCTCTTCTTCATTTGACCTTACAATAAGTAATTCTTCAAATTTATCAGCCAATTTTTGTCTTTTCCTTGGTTCAAAAACAGTTTGTACACAAATAAACAATATAAAATTAAGCAATATCAAGGAAATTGTACCATATGTAGATGCACTACGAATCTTGTCACTCCAAACTTGTTCTTCATGATACCTCATCATCATCATCCTAGTCAATTCGGTGTAACCTGTCTCAACCATTTTTTCACATTTATGAAATTCATCTTTGGCTGCCACCTCTTTTTGTTCATTTAAATGTTCATTACGATACAATTCTGTAAATCTGATCACATCATCATTTGTCCATAAATGTTTACGTTGTAATAATTCACTAACTTCACGTTGTGTATTTGATCTTATAGATATGGCGTTCTCATATGAAAGTTTTGCATCTTCAAGTTGTTTTCGTGCTTCTGCCAATTTATTCTCTGTCAAGTAAAAAAATAAAAATAATTATTCACAAAATTAAAAATTTGCAATATCTCAATAATTATCACATTGTATGCATACATATACATATACATATACATATATATATATATATATATAGATTTCATCTATTTATTTTACCTTGTTGAATAACCTTTTTCTTTAAGTCTTCTACAACAGAATATCCTGTAAAATCGTTTAACACTTTTGTTGCAGAAGTTAATACTTCTTTACCATCACCAACTTTTATACTGTTAATTATTTCATAAAATTTTTTAGATATTGGTTTTTCTTTTACAAGTAATGATGAATTATTTGATGATGGTGTAGAATTATAAATTTTATGAACATAATTTAATTTCAATGGTGATTTACATGATGATTTTTTATAGTTAAATGACTTCTTTAAACAAAAATGTTGTGAAATTAGTGGCAGTGATGAATTGTTATTATTGATAAATAATGATCTCTGACAAATTAAAATATTACTTTTCTTATTTTTAAAAAAATTGGATAAAAAATATTTAGATGTGTAAATCATCATATCATATTGGGTGAGGCATTAGGTATCAATCAGTATCACAAAGCCATAGTATTTAGAGAGGCAAGCTCTGAACATCATGTAAATCTTTCTAAATATGGTTAAAATCACGTGAAAATACATCCTTTAAAAATGCATATATATTTCTGGACACACTTATTAATTAAAAGAATTAAAAATGCAAAAAGATATTTTAATATTCAGTACTTTTATTAAATTATTACTTTTCCCAACATAGTAAGTATAATTAATATAGTTTTTAATTTTTTTAATATATTAAATAATTAAAATTTATTTTCTTTTAATATAAAAAGTCGGTCAACCGATTTTGAAGTACATAGAAATTGGTTGGCAATAACACACAGTCTTCCCATATCCAAATGGTATTATGAGGTAAAAATAATCAGATAATGATAATAACAATGACAATGACAATATATTTGATAGTTGCTTAAAATCAATAAATGTATATAAATCATAAATATTATTTATTATAATAAAGGATACAAGTGAATGGACATTAGATTATCCGCCATTTTTCGCATGGTTTGAATGGGTTTTATCAAAATTTGCAACATTTTATGATGATGAGATGGTTAAAGTCGAAAATTCAAATTATTCAAGTCAAGAAACCATTTATTTTCAACGAACAACAGTAATTCTAAGTGAATTGATTTTATATTACGCGTTGATAAAGTAAGTTTTATCCTATAATAATTGGAAAATTTGAATCATTGGAATAATGATAAATATTGTGTAATTATAATCAGATATATAAATATTTCAAAAGAAGAAAATAAAAAGGATTTATTAAATATAATTGCGATTTCAATATTTTTGAATCCTGGATTCTTGATGGTTGATCATATCCTTAATTGTGATTTTTAAAATCAGAAATTATTTCAATCAATATTACTAATCAATATAATTATTTTATATTATATTGATTTCTTTAACTTTTGAAATAAACACATTCATTTTCAATATAATGGATTTCTTTATGGAATTTTATTATTATCAATATCATATGCTAAAGAGGTAAATAATTACAATAAATTTTTATTGTTAAAAAAATATTAATGTTTCATCATTTTTAATATAATTTATTTAAAATTTTTATTTTATTTGAGGGCAATGATTTATTATGTGGGATAACATTTGCTATTTTGTTGAATTTCAAACATATATTTCTTTATCTTTCACCAGCATATTTTATTTATCTTTTGAGAAATTATTGTTTCAAAAATACAACTGATATTAAAGGTGAGAAGATATAATTTGAATAGAAAATCTTTTTTAAAAAAAAAAAAAAGATTTATTTATTAATATTATTTTTTATTTATCTTTTCATAATTATAGAATCTAAGAATTTTTCCATAAAGAATTTTTTAATCCTTGGTGCATCTGTAATTATAATATTTTTAATATCTTTTGGTCCATTCATGTATCTAAACCAAATTGGTCAAGTGCTTGGTCGATTATTCCCATTTAAAAGAGGACTTTGTCATGCTTATTGGGCTCCAAATTTTTGGGCTTTATATTCAGCTTTAGATCGAGTTTTAATAGTCGGTAGGATTATTAACAAAATATTATATATACATATAAGTTATAAATAAATTAGTTTATTGATTTTATTTGTAGCTGGCAAACAATTGGGATTGGAATTAAATGAAGCTGCAGTTGATTCAGTCACAAGAGGTTTGGTTGGTGATGTTGATTTTGCAATTTTACCAACTATTAAACCTATTTATACTTTTATTATTACTTTAATGTTTCAATTAGTAAGTAATTTAAATAATGGTTATTATTATTATGATTACTATTATTATTATTTTCACAATAATCTTACAATAAATTAATCATATTTTTATATATTATTTATCATATAGTTTTCATTAATAAAATTATGGAAGTTCCCAACATACATGAATTTCCTTAAATCTTTGATTTCTTGTGGTTATAGTTCATTTTTGTTTGGTTGGCATGTACATGAAAAGGCTGTTTTGTTGGTTTTAATTCCTTTTAGGTAAAATTACAAAAGAATTTTGAAAGAAAATATTTAATAAGTAATATATGTAATTATTTTTTTAAATTGATGGAAATAATAGTTTAATTGTTAGTGAAAATTATCATTTATTACGTACATTTATGATACTTTCTACTTCTGGATTGATTTCTTTACTTCCTCTACTTTTCAAAGCAACAGGTAAATGTGATATTTAATAAATTTATATTTGAATTTAGACTCCAAAAATTTTTTTAAAAATATTAATTTATAAATTCATTTAAGAATCAACAATTAAATATTCAATCTGTATTTTATGGATTATTTTAACATTTTTTGGTTTATTATCAAAATGGCAAGTAATATTTAAATTAATAATTAATTAAATTATCAAACAAACAATTAATTAATTATTATTATTTTATTTTATTTATTTAGTGGTTATAATAATAATAAATTATTTTTAAATTCAAAATTATTATATTATATTGAAAATATTTATTTATATGGATTTTTTGTATTGCAATTAATTTTAAATTTATCCAAATTCTTATTTTTTCAAAAATACCCATTTTTATCTTTAATGATAACTTCAATTTATACAAGTATTGGCATTTTATATTCTTGGATAAAATTTAGTTTTATTTACTTATGGGAGCACTAATTAAATAAATTGAATCTTTTTAATCTAAATAACATTAATATTATAAATTAATTTTAAAATAAAAGAATAAAAAATTTGTAATGATAAAATGATAAAAAAAACCCCTCTATATATTAATTTATTTGTTTTGGGTAAATAAAGTCTTAATTTATAATTAAAGATTATAATCAGACCACTAATTTTTATCTACAAATATTCCCTGACTGATTAAATTTTTTTTAAAAATTTGTGATTTCAGCAATTGACTCTTGGTTTATATATCCCGGACTTATTAGATTGCATGTATCTATTTATGTTTCTGTATTTGAGTTAATAATTATAAATAAATAGGGTACCATTTTCTCAGAAGTGAAGATTGCATGATTGGTACAAGCAGAAAGGAATGGATGTTGCATAAAACTAGTCCCAATAATAAAAAAAAATCAAAAGGATCCTGGAATGACTCTACAAAAAAGAGCAAAAGGTAACCATGTGTACATTGATTTGAAGGGTTTAAAGCTGTCATAAATTATGTCAGACATGATGTTGACATTTATGGTGGTGGTGGAAATAAATTTTTTTGATGTTAATATGAAATGCATTACACATATATTTTAAATAATGCTCCCTTAAATAATTAATAATGTACTACTATTATAGAGCTCTTTTAAATAAATTATCACCAACCAATTCATCTAAATCTTTTAATGCTACTTCGATCAAAAAATTCTTCACAATCTCAGTAGTCACACCAGCAACCTTTAGCACTAATCCTTTCAAATCAGAGATCTCACCATCATTATGTTGTTTTGTGTCTAATCCAGAAGATGACCATATCAAATCAGGCATTTTACTTGCCTTGCCAACAACTATTTTATCAAATTCTTCTACAATATTATTTATTAATAAAGTAACTTTTGGTCCATACAATACTAATGTGGCAAAACAATTATAAGGTTCTAAACATTCCTTAATACTATTTCTATTGTTGTTGCTGTTAATTTTATTTTTATTAGTACTATCTTCTTTAGGTGTGGAAGATCTTGAAATATAATCATCAAATTTCCGTTTTAATAAAACAACATCTCTGAATATTAATTTGTTATTAACAAACAAGTCAATGCCAGACTCATATTTTAGAAATTCCCAACGTTCACCACGAGACATTCTACCACTAGTAAACCAATCCAGAATAATTACAGATGATGTATGATTCTCTAATGAGTATTTTTGATGTTGAACAAATTCTGAATCATAAAAGCATGTTGTTGGTTCTGGTAATTGAAGTACAAAAGAATTTTTCTGCACAATAACATTTAGGTTCTGTGTTGTTTCCAACCCATTATCATTATTGTTGTTAAATTGATCTGATATCTGTCGTTTTTTATAAATTTTAGTTGAACCTTGAGTTAAAAGCATTAGGTTGACATTTTCATGACATTCAATATTAATAAAGATTTTATCACCAGATACCATTCCACCGCCATAAGTTAGAATGTATATGGCAGCAAGATATGGTGTATATGTTTTAGGTGAAAGAAATTTCAATGGATAAGATGCTTGCAGTGTGGAAAAAGATGGTTTAGTACTGGTTCCAGAAGGCATTTTAATTATTATTTCACCATGACCAGATGGTGATTTATATTTTAAAGTGTCTTGATTTTTTTTAATAATTTTTTCCATATTTTCAACAAAATTTTCTGGTAGTACGCATTTATCGTGAAGCCCACTATGATTTTGATCGTGTAACCTGACCCATTTTTCTCACGGTTATGATATAGTTTAATGGGGTATTCGATATATATATATAAGTTGATTAACAAATCTAATTAATGTCATAATGTAAATCCATATATGCGGATTTTTTATGGTACCCCTTTTTTACGCATTTATCGTGAAGCCCACTATGATTTTGATCGTGTAACCTGACCCATTTTTCTCACGGTTATGATATAGTTTAATGGGGTATTCGATATATATATATAAGTTGATTAACAAATCTAATTAATGTCATAATGTAAATCCATATATGCGGATTTTTTATGGTACCCCTTTTTTCTCTAAAGAGAAAAACAGTGCAACAAATACGTTATTACGTTATTAGTGTTTTATTAATATTATGAACTTTCAATCGCTAAGGCTTCCGGAAAATCGTTACATTTATAAAATTATTAGAGGTTTTTAATCAGGATACATTTGTAGAAAAGTGCTATGGAGAGAGAATCTTTATTTCATACAATTTTTTCGGAAGTTTCAATAGATAGAAGTATTACGATAAAGAAAGAAATTTTCTGTATTTCGAATGAGTTTTTTTACACCACTAGTATTATTAATCCATTAAATCTTTCCATGGCATTAAATTATAATATATATACTACCTTTCATGGAAATTTAATGACTATATCTTTGAAAACGGAGAAGGAGTAGTGTTTTGAAAACAATATGTTTACTATGTTCTTTACGTAAATTTCGGAAATTCTGTGCGATTACAAAAAAATCACCCCAATAGTCTAAGCAATATTGGTCAGTGACGTCAGTGACCATCATATTGGTTTTTTGATGATATCATCGCGCTATATTCCACGAAAGAATCTTTCACAATCACTTTATTACGTTTATAAAGACCTCATCTTGATTTGTTTTTAGAAAAAGTATATTTTTTTATTTCTTTATTAATTTGCTCTGCTAATAATAATAATAATAATAATAATAATGTTGTTGTTGTTGTTGTTGTTATTGTTAATGTAGACTAGTGAATGGTTTAATATTGTGGTATTTACAGCGTCTGTTCCTGATTATGCAAACAAAATTCTCGATTATATAGACCCGGAGAATAAATATTTTTGTAAAAGATTTTATCGCGAGGTTATAAATTATATAAACTGACTGATTTTTAAAAATATAAAATATAATTTTTTTATTAAAATTAAAATTAATTCAAATAATATAGTCCTGCATCTTGTACAAACAAAATAGATTCACAAAAGATCTTGGAGTTGTAGGATCAGATCTTAAAAAAGTTTGTATGATAGATGATAATTATACTTCATTTGCTTTTCATAAAGGTAAATTTTTTTTCGTGTAGTAATGTAATGTGACGATTGATGATGATTTACAATGCATATATTTTTTTATTCAAGAAAATGGAATAAAATTAGTAAAATGGACACAAAACAATGACGATGATGAAGTTTTACTACATCTTATTAGTTATTTAGAATCAATGAAAGATTATGAAGATGTTCGAGATTTTATTAGAATTTGATTTGGTAACGTTAAATACGAAATAGAACAATAATTATTTATTATATCTATATTTTTTGTAAAAAAAAATTGTAAAAAAAAAAAATGATGATAATATTATTATTAATATTAGTAAAAAAAATTCTCATGTATCTTTTCCATACACTATAATTTTTTATTTTGTATTGTGATACTCTGAAAATAATGAAAAAATGAATTAATATTAAAAATAGATTAGTGTTTGCAATTATTAATTATAATTAATATCAACTGCTTGCTTGTTCACAATATGGACAATTTCTAGTTAATACCAAGTTAAAAGTTTGGTTTATTGAAGAAATTGATCTTAGCCACTAATAATAAAAACTTGTCAAATTTATATAAATACACACACATGCATAATATATACTGCATATATGATAAATTTCTTTACCTCAGATAAACAAATTTGATGAAATAACCTTCCACATTTTGAATTATTACATGAATATTCAGGTATTGAACTTTCTAAATGATATGTATAGCAAATTCCACATTCGATCTCATAATCAGCTCCAGGTGATGATGATGATTGAGATGATGGAAATTTAATTTCCAGGATATTTTCAAGACTTTGTCGAATGTTAAGAGATGTATTCCTTAAATAATAAATAATAATAATCATTAATTATTGCAATTTATAAAATATTACAAGTAAAATAATAAAATAAATAAATAATATTAACCATTTGTTTAAATTTTTTGAGAATTTATCTTTAAAAGATGCAATTGAATTGTCGGCTCTAAATAACTTTAGTTCACAAACATCTTTTGGGTGTTGAGGATTCACTTTTATTTGTAAAGAACAATGATTACCCAGTGCAATTCTCCTTATTAAATCATTTCGTTTAGGTTTATCTGGCTCTAAAATCCAAGTGTTCTGATCAACATCATCAAGCATTGACCAAAATTCTTGAAATTTCTCTATTTCCTTTTTCAAATAATCAATAATCTTCTTTAATAGATTTCCTATAGATATACACACTCAAATATTTATATATGAATGTATATAAACTATTTACTTTATAACTAATAGAAATCACTTCATTCAGGTCAAAGATACAATTCAGTTGAATTTCAGATGGAATTTCGGCTTGTATAATAAGAGGTGATTTTGGATAAGAAAAAGGTAATGTTATATTTATTTTGTGTTGACGACCTGATGAATGACTTTAATACATGTATATAATATTAATTAATTAATTGATGGATTGTTCTATATGTAATATAGGTATTAATATTTTATCATATAATTGGAAAAAGTAAATTCATTGTAATTGGAAAAATAATACTTTAATCTAAGAACCAAAGATTTCAAGGAAGGATCAAGCAATTCCAATTTATCCCAGCCAATTTTATCAAGCTCGGATAATAATGAGGAATAATAAATTCCTGGTGGCATTACTTCTTCTTTTTCTTTGATCATTAGATGCTCCTAAAATAAAATATATATAATTAATTTTTCTTCCTTATAAACTAAAGATTCAAATATTATGAGTTTATATTTATATTTATAAATATATACTTTACAAGTAAATCTTTTAGATCAATAAAAAATTCATCGATATTATAACATTGTTCCAATCTCTAAATAATTCTCAACATAAGTAAATAGTAATTATAACAGCACAAATAAATAAATGTGTTTCTTTACCTGCTTTAAGATTTTATCATGACCAAAAATCAATTGTTTGAATTCAGGGCTACCATAAATTTTTGCATTTCTTAATGCTGGTGCATTGTTTTTATCAAGCAATATTTTAATAAAAAATTCACATTTCTATTAAATAATAATAAATTTATTTAATATCAAAAAAATTTTAATTTGTGAAAACAATTATAATAATAATTAACCTTAATAGTTATGAAACCCTGATATGAAAGGCAATCTCTATCTAAAGGTAAAACAAGTGGGAAAATGTTTGATTCCATTTATTAATTAATCTTAATTTATGATTGATTATTTTTCGATTCAAGATTTAACATACATGACATGTAACGTAAACAATTAATCGACATAAATTCACGATGCTTAAGCAGCTGTTTAATTACCCTTTTTAGTAAACAGCCCATCCTTTGACTTTGCTCGCATATTCATCTTCTAACCTTTTCTAATAAACTTCACACTATTATCACCAATTAATTCAATCCAAAAAGTCAAAAGGTTTTTCAAATAAATAAACCATGCTCTCCTATCAATCATCAATCTCTTTTCTTTAACAATAAAAAAAAAATATATCCACAAGGAATTGAAAAATAAAAAAAATATGTAAGATTTTATTTTTTAAAAATAATTATATAAATGCAAATGTATTGACAATTAAACAATACTATATATTTATTAATTAGTTCATAATGAATGTTGATGAGACAAAAGAATTACAAGAAATCATTAAACTCTTAACAGAAAAACCCATAATAGATCATTCAAAAGTAAAAGACATTTATGAGGTAAAGATAAACATTTTTAATATTATATATTTCCACTTGAATTTGAAGTTATTTACAATATATAAATAAATAAACATCAATGCTTAGATTGCAAAAAAATTAAGAACAGGACTTCAGTTTGCTTATTTTAAAGTAAAATGGGGTTTACAAAATTGTGATATATCAACATGTGAAAGAATGATAGAACAAAAATTAGAAGATTATAAAAACTATCCAAATAAAGAAAGAATACATCTTCCATTTCATGTTTCTCCCATACCTCCATCAAAAAATGGATTCACCAATGAAAAAGCTAAAGCCGTCTTTGAAATACTTGATTCATTAGTAAAATGACCAAAATCATCATCATCTCATATTAATGATTCAACTGATAATATCAACCACTACAATAATAAAAGAATTAATACTAGAAAATGTCGCTTAAATAATAATGATAGAATCTCTTCTAAAACAGGTAATCAACCAATCAATTTAATAACTTTATTTATTTTTCAACATTAACAATATTTAATATTAATATTTTTTTGCTTATTATTATTTTATCATCATTGCATCAAGAATCAGCTTCATTATCATCTTTTGATGCATCTTCTCTTGAACAAACTTTGCCTCCATTTTTCCCAATAGAGGTGAATCCTAATTCCATAGAACTCTATTTAAATTCATTAGAAAGAAATTATGGTGCTTATGGGTCAGATAGATTTAACAACAACAACAATAATAACCATCATCATATTAATAACTATATTATTAACAATGATCGTCACCACCAACATCACCATTACCGTAGCAATAATAATAATCATCATTCATGGACTTTAATGAACTATGGATCACCAACAATAAAAAACTCTTCATTATCATCATCATGTAGAAGAAAAGTAGATTGTGGGGAAGATTCAAATCGCGCCATTAAAAACCAAAAGATTCAAAAAACAACTGTTGGTCCATGGAAAGAAAATATTGATGCTTTTTCCTCTTTTTCATCTTCATTGTCATCAAAGGATTTGATTGAATGTCCAGGAACCCCACCAAACCAAATTCGATCAATTAATGACATGAAAACACCAGATACTGCATTTTCATTAAGTGAATATTTGAATATGTCTCCTATGCAATAGTAATATATATACACGTACATATATAGATATATTGTAGCTAAAAAAGCATTTAAAAAAGCATTTTCATTTTTTTTATCTTTTACTATTTGCTTAATATTTCTTATTATGAATTTTTTTTTTAAAATGTATAAATGTATAAAATAAAATGATAATTAAAACAAAAGTCAATGATCAAATAAAAATAATCTATGTAAATGTACTTTTTTATTTATTATTGATTAGCATGACAAATGATCAATTGATCATCATCACAGGATTATTTTAAAAATTATCTAAGGTTTCTATAAATATTAAATATTGGAAAAATGAAATACAATTATCCATCTCATTATTTCCAAAAAAGAAATGTTTGTTTTATCATCCCAACCCTCCAAAAAAAAAAAGTTAATTATTATTTATGACAAGGAACCATTTTCATCATCTTCTTCTTCTTTTTCTTCATGAGGATTATTGCCTATCATTTGTTTATTCAATTAAAAGAAATGTCAAAAATTTCATTTAATTAAATAATTAATTCATAAACATGGAATAAATAAACACTATAATAACAAATACCTCCACCACTCAAATATTGTTCTAATGACATAGGACATGAATTATGATTTGCTGCAACATTCAACTAAAACAAACAAACAACAGATGATTGATTGACTAATTAACTAATAGGTATATATGCTATATCATTCATATCTACATGTACAAGATTTATTAACTTACCTAGTATGATTTAAGTTATTGATTCCATTTTCTTGACTCAATGAAGTTTTCATCATTGATGCGAGTTCAACAAATTCAGGATTCAATGTCAATTCCCCAGAATCTGAATCATCCTTGTCATTACCATTTTCAGATGAACTATCATTACTACTACTATCATCAGATGAAGCTGAATCTGATGAATTATTTCTTGTACTGTTGTCATCATTGTCATTGTCATTGTTGTCGTCATCATTGTCATCATCGTTTTGTAGGTGTCTTATTTTTTGTATTGTATTAGGTTCTAGTACTTCTAAATAATCCTTCCCCCATGGATTATCATCATCTTCATCCACTTCCATATCATTATCATTGTCATTATTATTATTAACATCAACATCAGCATTGTAATCTTCTTCAACCATTTCGTCAAATTTTATAGCAAATTCTTGCAGTTCACTAGATGTTTCAAAATTATCAAATTCACCTGTATTAACATGATAACTAGATTTCACAATTTCTAATGACCATGTCTAAATTTAAATAAAAAAAATATTTACGTTTGTTTCCTCATCAAAAATCATTAAACATTTTTTAATGGCTTCTGGATCATAAGTATTATTATTATGACGATCTTCAACCAAATGTCCTGTTAATTTTAGTGGATACTCTGCCTAAAATTCAATGCAAGTACATAGATAAATAAATAAATAAATACACACGCACTAACCCCATTTTGTTCATTATAATTAATTTCAAATGTTTCTTTACTCTCTGCTAACTTTATGGTTGCCTCATTTGTAAAATCTATTTCTTCTGTGTCAACTTCAACTAAATCATATCATGATAAATTTTTATTTATAAATATAAATATAACATGAATTGATAATATAGAGGAGGTCGATTACGATTCTTTTTTTTAAAACTTGACCCGATTCGAAATTCAAATTCTTCACCAAACTTGTTAATTATATCTTGATGTCCGGTTTCTGCTAAAGTTAGCATTGTTGTATGTTTCAATATTATTAAAATAAATAAATGTTAATATATTAATATGGTGCGTTGGGATGGTCGGTAAATATGCAGATCAAAATTAATATTCAGAAAAGCTTACTTTTTTGATATTTTTGTTTTACCATACCTGGACTATATAATGGTTTATCAATTTTAAATACAAATTCACTTCTTTCTGGTGATAATAATTTAAAATATACATTATATAAAAATATAAAATATGAAATTTAGAGTGGAGAAAGTGGGGGTTTTTTTCAGTATAAAGTTACAATATTTCCTTTTTCTTTGCGGATAACTGAATAGTAATAGCGTGTAACAAACAATTCTCCTGTGATAATGACATTAATGGGGAAATTATTACTATCATCATGGTAGTGTGCGCCCTTTTTCATACAAATAAATTAATATAAATCTTGGATTATTTAAAAACCAACTTTAAGTAATTGATACATCGTGACTCTAATGCATTCTTCTTTTCTTTGTTTAGTAAAACTTCATTTGCTATAGAGAATTTATATTAAAAATCATAATATCGAGCTGAATTTATATATAATCAGATAGGAAAATCTTCAACTTTCTTATAGTAGGCTCACTATACCGATCATTGACCGTATTTCGATTATTATCAAACAATAATATTAGCAATTCGAACTTTATTTCACTAAAAAATTTTTGTCTTCTTTCTCCACGTGACGCAGCAATTGGTGTCTTTAGACTGGGCCAACCATAAAATGGGGTTTTCCATAAAACTGAAATGTTGATATTGTGCAAGAATGCAATATGTTTTGATAATTAAAAAATAAATAATCTCAAATCATGAATCAATACAGTCATACCTCTTTTATATCTCCCCTTGTTTATATCCCATCCTTGATTAAATCCCACTGATGGGCCATGACGGATTTCCCTATATTATTTTGATATAAACTTTACCTCACTTATATCCCAACTGAGTTATATCCCTATCCCCAAATTTTTTGAAACGTTATATCCCCATTTTAACCTTATTTGTACATGATATACAAGTGTAACCAACATTTTAAATTTGACAAATTATTTTAAATAGCTAACAAAATTTTTGCTTTGTTAACAATAAAGAAATTATTTTGTTTTTTTAGTGACAACTTGGCTAACTTCTTTGACAATAAAAAAATTAATCAGAATTATTCTTTTTTTTTTAAGCAGAACTTTGTTTATTTTTTTTACAATAAAGAAATTATTTTTGTTTTTTTTTAGTGGTGATTTGGCTGATTTCTTTAACAATAAAGAAAATTTTGTTTTTTTAGTGGCGACTTGGCTAATTTCTTTAACAATAAAGAAAATTTTGTTTTTTTAGTGGCGACTTTGACAATTAATCAGAATTAATCAGAAATTTTGTTTATTTTTTTTTAACAACAAAGAAAATTACTGTTTTTGTGTAGTAGTGACTTGATTGATTTCCTCAACAACAAAGAAATTATTTTGTTTTTTTTTTAATGGCGTTTAACAATAAAGAAAATTATACTATTTTTTTGCAGTTGTGGCAAAGTATCTTCTTTACATGTATAAAAGAACTTGGGTTTTACTTAAGCATAACATGTACACATCCTTTTATCTTAATAATTGAATAAATTTAAATTCCATTTATAAAACTTCCTAATTTCAAACATTTTACTCAAATAAACTAAATCGACCAATTAATAAACCCATTGAAAATAATGGATAATAAAAAAAGAAAGCAAAGAACTCCACTTACCCTAGAAGATAAAATAACCATTATTAGAAAAAAAGCTAATACTAGTATTGTGAGATCAAAAATTCCGTCTCATACAATCTATTGATTTGGTTATAATATTACTTATCCCTTCCTATGGCAGTATCCAGTTGTGTAATTCTTTGATTACTTTCTTTTCTTTATAGCGTTCAAGCTATTTAACTCTCTGCAGGGTAAGTTTTCTTACTTCCCGTCCGGTAACGTTTTCTCAGCAG
>CAUDNR010001968.1:0-18073 GCA_958430865.1 Entrophospora sp. SA101 | reverse complement strand
TCAAAAAGTTCTTAATAGCTTTGCATTATATAAATCAAACGCGCTTTCTGCAAATAACCGAAGAAGAATTGATTATATTAATCTTCCGGAACAACATAAATTGTTAGTTCCAGGCTTTTTGGATCGTTTGAATGAAATAGATAAATCTATATCGATAAATAATCAATTATTAAAGAAAATTTTAGCGGATGGAAATTTATTTGTTAACGAAGAAAATAATAATGTGCGTGTATATAATAAAAAAAAAATAAAAATAAATCTTTTGTTAGTATTTTAGATAATTCTTTTCAAAAAAAAATATAAATTTTTAGGTTTCCCTAATTTTGAAGACGAAATAAAATAAAAATTATTTTTTTAAAAAAAATATCATCGTTTATGGATCAGGATAGCCAAAATTTATCTACTAAAGCTGAGAAAGAAGATGGTGAAGAAGGTGTTGAAGAATCGAATTTACCAATAACAGAATATGATATGGACAGAGTTAGAAGTACGATCAAACAATTTGTTAGGGAATGGGCAGTAGAAGTATGTATATATCAGATATATTTAAATACGTAGCCGTATAAATATAAATATAAATATGTTTTTTTAAATGTCTATAGGGAAAGTCAGAACGAGATGCGGCATATAAACCTATTATAGAAGCTTTACTTGAATTTTATAAAGATGTTCCAATTGAAGAAAGGTGTGATTTTTTTTTAATCATTTATTGATTATTATTCTTTAAAAGAAAAACAATAGAATTTGCTATTTTATAAATAAATCATATAGATCATCCATTACTAATAAAAGTTGTCATTTTTTTTTTTTTTTAAAAAAAAGAAAAAATATTCAAGTGTTAGTTCCGGGCGCTGGATTAGGAAGATTGGCATTTGATATAGTAAACCAAGGTACTAAATTGGTTATTACTTGTACATATGTGTGTTGTGAAATTGATTTATTGATTTATGATTTTGCTTATTGACATAAATAAGGCTTTAGTTCTCAAGGTACTTCATATTTAAATTATTTGATAGAATTTATTAGATTTCAAAATTTATTTATCATTTTAAATTTATATCTATAAATATAGGAAATGAATTTTCATTTTATATGGTAATTTCCATTATCTGTAAATTATCCCAAATACATATCGAACAATTCACTAATTGGCATATACTCAATTAGTTGTTAGCATCACATTTCATATTAAACAGGTAGAAAAGGAAAAGAAATATATATAAAGATCTCCCTCCTAAAAGTATCAATAATAAAAACTTATTTTCTGCTATTTTTTTAGGATAGAGAGAATCAATCAATACGAATTATATCCATTCATCCACTCTTTTTCCAACATTTTGTCATCTAAAGATCAATTAGTGCCTGTTTATATACCAGATGTGCTGCCTAGTAGTATCCCACCTGAATCTGATTTTTCAATGGTGGCAGGAGATTTTACAGAAGTTTACGGTGACAATCAACACATAGGTAGATTAAAAATTCATTGTTAAAATTTTTTTTTGATTTTCATTTTAATTTTATTAAAATAATATTATATATATATATATATGTATGTATATATAAAGGCAAGTGGGATTGTATAGTTACCAGTTTTTTTATAGATACTGCTAAAAACATTATAGAATATATCGAACTCTTTCATCGTATTCTTAAGCCCGGAGGATTATGGATTAATATCGGTAAATGATAATTGTTTAAAAATGGAGATTTGTCAATAAGTAATAATCTTTGTATTGATATTAGGTCCATTATTGTATCATTACGAGAATACACCCGGTGAGATGTCGATTGAGTTGAGTTTAGAAGAGGTTAAAATGGTTGTGAAAAAAACTGGATTTCAATTTCAGGTAAAACTTTTTTAAATGCCAATATTAATTATGTATATGACACGTATTAATTATCATGTATATATATATATATATTCCTTATTTAAACTTCAATATATAAGAGGGAAAACATATTTCAATCAACCTATACAATTAATCCAAATGGAATGTTAAAATATTTATACGATTGTGCATTTTGGACATGTGTAAAACAATAATAAAAAATATTTTTATTATTTTATTATTTTATTATTTTATTTTTTTATTGTTTTATTATTTTATTATTTTATTATTTTATTATTAAATTTTAAATTTTGAATTTTTGAATTTTTTAAAAAAAAAGTTCTATATTACTACTCTAATTAATTATTATTATTATTATAATACAAAAAAAGTAACTCATAATGTCCCACTTATTTAAGCAATTTACAAAAAAAAAAAATAAGAATACAAACACACTCCCTCTCTTATATAGGCCCGCCATCTCCACCTTTTCCCAACCCAGTTGATACTTTATTTTGCACTATATAAATATATAAATGTTAAACTTGTGAAAAATATATATATATATAAATTAAATATTTTTTTTTAAAAGAAAAAGAACTTACCATAATCAATTGTAGTCTGATAATCACCAATAGCAACCAATATAGTTGAAGAAATATCGGTAAACAAGTCACCTTTAATCGATTCAAACAAGCTTTTCAAAGCAGCGGGAGTAATTTTCAACTTCAATTCAAAATCTTTTGTGGTGACGGATTGTTTTGGCTTAATGACCACAGGAGCACTTGTTAAATCTTCATCGATAGTTCCAATCAAATTGCCCTCCGATGTGATTGTTGATTGGATCTTTAAAAATTTGATAGTGGTGTCTAATGGATTGAATGCATCTATCGAGGCAGTACCTTTCGAATCAAATATTGTGTTAAGACCAATGGCAAATCTAGCTTTAAGTATGACATTTTTATCCGATTTTAATCCAGGCATGGAAGTTTCAAGTTCAAGACTAGCCAATGCTTTTTTCAATGACGAGATTTTTGTTGATTCCAAAGTACCTTTTATTCCTAAATCATTCGGTTTACCGGCCATAAAATTGTTTAATAAGTCTCTACCAACTTTCAATGCATCGTCAGTTTTTGGTGCAAATTGTGCAACAACATTTCCGGTGTTTTCACCACGGTCTAAAACATAATTTTTCATAAGAACTTTTCCAAGTTGTTTCTCCTTAAAATACAAATCGAAATTAATATCACCCATGTTGATTTTTACATTTGATGGATTAAATAGTGTGACTGAAAGGTCAATCAACATCATGTCAGTGGTACCACCTACAACTTTCAATGAATTGACTAAAGCTGTCTTTGTTTTGAGACCTTGAAGCCCATCTAAAGATGAATTGACAGAAAATTTGATCCCTTTAATTTCTACATCGCCCACAGGGGTACTTGCAATTGAATTCGCGACACCTTTCATTACCAAATCAACTTTCGGGTCTGTGGTCAATTTCTTACTAAAATTATCAAAAGCATTTTCAGAGCCACTTGTTACTTGGAATGGAGTAGGAGCAAAACTTGATTTGATTATCCCTGTTGTTGTATCGCCTGATGCATCAGTGTAAGGAGTTGAGAGTTTGGCTAGATTAGTAGCGCCATCAAACATTGTAATATCTTGAGAAATTTTTTTCATCGACAACGGGAAACCAAAAGGTATGCTAAATGAGGCAGTTAAAGAAGGTGAAGCAGCCATTGGTATGTATGGATTATCTGTAAGAAAGTCTAGATCCAAGGTATTTATGGTGACACCAGTAATAACTGAGAGATTTTGTGGTCCAGCTAATACTACGGACAACCTTGTACCCAAAAATGCGGATTGTAACCAAGAAACAGGTTCTGTGTTGTTATCAGGCTTTACCAATTTTGCAACAACATCGGTAGTGGCATTTTGACCGGCAATGAATTTTGAAAACAAATCGCTAACAGCAGCTAATGAACCAGTGGTATTCTGAGGAATAAGTCTACCGTTCAAATTTAATTTATTGTCGCCCTGGAGTAAGGTAATGTTTGTAGCAGAAACTTCTCCGATCGTATGATTAAGATATTGAATGTCAAAAGTAAGGTCGCCTAATTGAACACTAATAGGAGAAGGATTTCCCATGGTAGAAACTATTTGAACAACAATACCGCCCTGAGGATCTTCAGAAGGTGCATTGAAACTATCAATTGTAACAGATGGAAAATTTTGCATTCCTATATATTTGATATCATTAATATAATAGATTAATATATATAATATAAAGGTAAATTAAACGCACACACACCAAAAAAAAAAAAAGCCAACACATACCACCCATGGTTATATCTTTGGACAAAATAATATTTTGAAGATTCAAGCCGGCTGCCTTTACGGATGCAACACCTTCCAAATGCCATGTGAATTCTTTTTCAGTCAACATGAATTTATTGAATTGACTGAATGCAGTCTTATTTGATATTTTAAAAGTTTGAGTTGATTCAATTCGAGCACCAACAAAAGGAGCAGCTGAAATGGTATCAAGTGGCATATTACCAATCAGAAGATTTTCCCAAGATACTGATACGCCACCAGGAACTTCAATAGTAGCAGCCAATGGGCCGGTATTTGTAACTAATATATACAGTGTGTGGTGTAAATTATAAAGTGTTAGAACAATCATCAAATTTTTTTTAAAAGAAAAAAAAAAGAACAATACTATGTATTTATGATTTACCTTCACCAGATACTTTCATAAGGAAACTATCTTCAGTAAGATTTGTTAGGCTAACAGTTGAAAAAGCCAACTTTGAACCAGTGACGGCACCTTGAGCAATAGACGGAGCAATTACAAATATGGCAAGCAATATGAATATTATGGAAAGTAAGATGGTTACACCGCAACATATGAAACAGCAGGCTTTACGTCTATTACGAACATTACGAAAATTACGAAAGAACCTTTTTTTTCTTGTAGAATTTTCATCACTATCACTATCATCATCATTATTATTGTTTATATTATTTAATTGTTGACTTTCTGAATCGAGAGCACGTGAATTGTAAGGTGTATTTTCATTATTGGTTACAGGAGAGTTTCTTTCTTCGTTTTGGAAGTTATATAGTCTATCGTTACTTCCAGCAGAAATGGTGCTTCCACTACCATTAACATTATTCGAATTTCGATATGGATTATAACTCATTTGAGGAATAGAAAAACTATTATTATTGTTATTATTGTTATTGATGATGTTGTTATTGTTATTGTTATTGTTAAATATTGGCTCTGGATTTCTTGGATGTTGCGAAAAAATTGGTGAAGGAATGAATGACGAATTATTGTTGATTAATTGGTGTTCTACACCATTTTGAGCCATTTTTTAGTTTAGCTTGATATTAATGACGATGATGATGATAGTGATGTTGATGACAATGATGGTGTTGATTAATAATAACGATTAATCAATAATCAGTAATATTAATAAAAAAAAGAATGTTTGGATTAAAAAAATATATAATAATATCTCTGTTAATGAACAGTGATATTATTATATACTTTTTTTTTTTAACAAAAAAGAGAAATTTAAAAATGTAAAAATTTTTTTCCTTCAAAAATTTAGATTTTATATTTTATCCATAATTGGATTTTAAGGCAATTTGTATATTAAATAACTCGCATGTGATAAACCTGCACAATATATATATATATAATTTTTTATTGTTATAAATAAACGAGAAACAAAATAATGAACGAGCGTTGTACGGTTTATTTATATTGTATCATTCATTACACAAAAAAATTTTAACATTAACGCCCAATATAGTTAAAAGAATTATTTATTATTTACCAATAATCATGTAAATGATCTCAAATGACTTCTCGACCGAGAGGCATTTTAGATTCTTAAATTAGGTGAAAAACTAGAATTTAAAAATTTATTATTATTGTATTAGTATTTGGCGAAACCTTGTTTCATACGAATTATAATTAAATTCTTGTTTCTTTTGTTACACATAAAAATTCGTTGAAACACGATTAGTAATCTTGTTTCAACGACTTTGTTGTAACAAGGTTATATTATATATCTGGTGATATTCGAACCCGAATCTCACACAAATAGTAGTCAATTTAAACAGCATTGTTTTTAAAGAATTTATTTAAAATAATAATAAAATTTAATGATTTTTAATATTGCTTTTAAAGAATTTAAAAAATCGACATATTGGTCTTTTCAAAGATGGTCGGTCACACTAGTGATGTTAGCCGGCTAAGAAATTTTTAAACGGCTAAGCCGGCTTGAGCCAATCAAATTCTATTCTCAAAAATAATAAAAAATATTCATTCATAATTGGGGTGTGCGACATTCTAAGAAAATCAAAACTAATTAATGTCATATATTGATTGGTTATATGTGATTTTTTTTTGTGATCTGCATATCACCTACAGAATTTCTGAAATTTATCTAAAAAACATTGTTTTCAAAACACTACTCCTCCTCCATTTTCAAAGATATAGGCATTAAATTTCCATGAAAGGTAGTATATAACATTATACTTTAGAGCAATGGAAAGATTTAATGGATTAAAAATACTAGTGGCATAAAAAACTCATTTGAAATACAGAAAATTTCTTTCTTTATCATTATACTTCTATCTATTGCAACTTCTGAAAAAATTGTATGAAATAAAGATTCTCTCTCCATAGCACTGTTCTACAAATGTATCCTGATTAAAAACCTCTAATAATTTTATAAATGTAACGATTTTCCAGAAGCCTTAGCGATTGAAAGTTCATAATATTAATAAAACACTAATAACGTAATAACGTATTTGTTGCACTGTTTTTCTCTTTAGAGAAAAAAGGGGTACCATAAAAAATCCGCATATATGGATTTACATTATGACATTAATTAGATTTGTTAATCAACTTATATATATATATCGAATACCCCATTAAACTATATCATAACCGTGAGAAAAATGGGTCAGGTTACACGATCAAAATCATAGTGGGCTTCACGATAAATGCGTACTACCAGAAAATTTTGTTGAAAATATGGAAAAAATTATTAAAAAAAATCAAGACACTTTAAAATATAAATCACCATCTGGTCATGGTGAAATAATAATTAAAATGCCTTCTGGAACCAGTACTAAACCATCTTTTTCCACACTGCAAGCATCTTATCCATTGAAATTTCTTTCACCTAAAACATATACACCATATCTTGCTGCCATATACATTCTAACTTATGGCGGTGGAATGGTATCTGGTGATAAAATCTTTATTAATATTGAATGTCATGAAAATGTCAACCTAATGCTTTTAACTCAAGGTTCAACTAAAATTTATAAAAAACGACAGATATCAGATCAATTTAACAACAATAATGATAATGGGTTGGAAACAACACAGAACCTAAATGTTATTGTGCAGAAAAATTCTTTTGTACTTCAATTACCAGAACCAACAACATGCTTTTATGATTCAGAATTTGTTCAACATCAAAAATACTCATTAGAGAATCATACATCATCTGTAATTATTCTGGATTGGTTTACTAGTGGTAGAATGTCTCGTGGTGAACGTTGGGAATTTCTAAAATATGAGTCTGGCATTGACTTGTTTGTTAATAACAAATTAATATTCAGAGATGTTGTTTTATTAAAACGGAAATTTGATGATTATATTTCAAGATCTTCCACACCTAAAGAAGATAGTACTAATAAAAATAAAATTAACAGCAACAACAATAGAAATAGTATTAAGGAATGTTTAGAACCTTATAATTGTTTTGCCACATTAGTATTGTATGGACCAAAAGTTACTTTATTAATAAATAATATTGTAGAAGAATTTGATAAAATAGTTGTTGGCAAGGCAAGTAAAATGCCTGATTTGATATGGTCATCTTCTGGATTAGACACAAAACAACATAATGATGGTGAGATCTCTGATTTGAAAGGATTAGTGCTAAAGGTTGCTGGTGTGACTACTGAGATTGTGAAGAATTTTTTGATCGAAGTAGCATTAAAAGATTTAGATGAATTGGTTGGTGATAATTTATTTAAAAGAGCTCTATAATAGTAGTACATTATTAATTATTTAAGGGAGCATTATTTAAAATATATGTGTAATGCATTTCATATTAACATCAAAAAAATTTATTTCCACCACCACCATAAATGTCAACATCATGTCTGACATAATTTATGACAGCTTTAAACCCTTCAAATCAATGTACACATGGTTACCTTTTGCTCTTTTTTGTAGAGTCATTCCAGGATCCTTTTGATTTTTTTTTATTATTGGGACTAGTTTTATGCAACATCCATTCCTTTCTGCTTGTACCAATCATGCAATCTTCACTTCTGAGAAAATGGTACCCTATTTATTTATAATTATTAACTCAAATACAGAAACATAAATAGATACATGCAATCTAATAAGTCCGGGATATATAAACCAAGAGTCAATTGCTGAAATCACAAATTTTTAAAAAAAATTTAATCAGTCAGGGAATATTTGTAGATAAAAATTAGTGGTCTGATTATAATCTTTAATTATAAATTAAGACTTTATTTACCCAAAACAAATAAATTAATATATAGAGGGGTTTTTTTTATCATTTTATCATTACAAATTTTTTATTCTTTTATTTTAAAATTAATTTATAATATTAATGTTATTTAGATTAAAAAGATTCAATTTATTTAATTAGTGCTCCCATAAGTAAATAAAACTAAATTTTATCCAAGAATATAAAATGCCAATACTTGTATAAATTGAAGTTATCATTAAAGATAAAAATGGGTATTTTTGAAAAAATAAGAATTTGGATAAATTTAAAATTAATTGCAATACAAAAAATCCATATAAATAAATATTTTCAATATAATATAATAATTTTGAATTTAAAAATAATTTATTATTATTATAACCACTAAATAAATAAAATAAAATAATAATAATTAATTAATTGTTTGTTTGATAATTTAATTAATTATTAATTTAAATATTACTTGCCATTTTGATAATAAACCAAAAAAATGTTAAAATAATCCATAAAATACAGATTGAATATTTAATTGTTGATTCTTAAATGAATTTATAAATTAATATTTTTAAAAAAATTTTTGGAGTCTAAATTCAAATATAAATTTATTAAATATCACATTTACCTGTTGCTTTGAAAAGTAGAGGAAGTAAAGAAATCAATCCAGAAGTAGAAAGTATCATAAATGTACGTAATAAATGATAATTTTCACTAACAATTAAACTATTATTTCCATCAATTTAAAAAAATAATTACATATATTACTTATTAAATATTTTCTTTCAAAATTCTTTTGTAATTTTACCTAAAAGGAATTAAAACCAACAAAACAGCCTTTTCATGTACATGCCAACCAAACAAAAATGAACTATAACCACAAGAAATCAAAGATTTAAGGAAATTCATGTATGTTGGGAACTTCCATAATTTTATTAATGAAAACTATATGATAAATAATATATAAAAATATGATTAATTTATTGTAAGATTATTGTGAAAATAATAATAATAGTAATCATAATAATAATAACCATTATTTAAATTACTTACTAATTGAAACATTAAAGTAATAATAAAAGTATAAATAGGTTTAATAGTTGGTAAAATTGCAAAATCAACATCACCAACCAAACCTCTTGTGACTGAATCAACTGCAGCTTCATTTAATTCCAATCCCAATTGTTTGCCAGCTACAAATAAAATCAATAAACTAATTTATTTATAACTTATATGTATATATAATATTTTGTTAATAATCCTACCGACTATTAAAACTCGATCTAAAGCTGAATATAAAGCCCAAAAATTTGGAGCCCAATAAGCATGACAAAGTCCTCTTTTAAATGGGAATAATCGACCAAGCACTTGACCAATTTGGTTTAGATACATGAATGGACCAAAAGATATTAAAAATATTATAATTACAGATGCACCAAGGATTAAAAAATTCTTTATGGAAAAATTCTTAGATTCTATAATTATGAAAAGATAAATAAAAAATAATATTAATAAATAAATCTTTTTTTTTTTTTTAAAAAAGATTTTCTATTCAAATTATATCTTCTCACCTTTAATATCAGTTGTATTTTTGAAACAATAATTTCTCAAAAGATAAATAAAATATGCTGGTGAAAGATAAAGAAATATATGTTTGAAATTCAACAAAATAGCAAATGTTATCCCACATAATAAATCATTGCCCTCAAATAAAATAAAAATTTTAAATAAATTATATTAAAAATGATGAAACATTAATATTTTTTTAACAATAAAAATTTATTGTAATTATTTACCTCTTTAGCATATGATATTGATAATAATAAAATTCCATAAAGAAATCCATTATATTGAAAATGAATGTGTTTATTTCAAAAGTTAAAGAAATCAATATAATATAAAATAATTATATTGATTAGTAATATTGATTGAAATAATTTCTGATTTTAAAAATCACAATTAAGGATATGATCAACCATCAAGAATCCAGGATTCAAAAATATTGAAATCGCAATTATATTTAATAAATCCTTTTTATTTTCTTCTTTTGAAATATTTATATATCTGATTATAATTACACAATATTTATCATTATTCCAATGATTCAAATTTTCCAATTATTATAGGATAAAACTTACTTTATCAACGCGTAATATAAAATCAATTCACTTAGAATTACTGTTGTTCGTTGAAAATAAATGGTTTCTTGACTTGAATAATTTGAATTTTCGACTTTAACCATCTCATCATCATAAAATGTTGCAAATTTTGATAAAACCCATTCAAACCATGCGAAAAATGGCGGATAATCTAATGTCCATTCACTTGTATCCTTTATTATAATAAATAATATTTATGATTTATATACATTTATTGATTTTAAGCAACTATCAAATATATTGTCATTGTCATTGTTATTATCATTATCTGATTATTTTTACCTCATAATACCATTTGGATATGGGAAGACTGTGTGTTATTGCCAACCAATTTCTATGTACTTCAAAATCGGTTGACCGACTTTTTATATTAAAAGAAAATAAATTTTAATTATTTAATATATTAAAAAAATTAAAAACTATATTAATTATACTTACTATGTTGGGAAAAGTAATAATTTAATAAAAGTACTGAATATTAAAATATCTTTTTGCATTTTTAATTCTTTTAATTAATAAGTGTGTCCAGAAATATATATGCATTTTTAAAGGATGTATTTTCACGTGATTTTAACCATATTTAGAAAGATTTACATGATGTTCAGAGCTTGCCTCTCTAAATACTATGGCTTTGTGATACTGATTGATACCTAATGCCTCACCCAATATGATATGATGATTTACACATCTAAATATTTTTTATCCAATTTTTTTAAAAATAAGAAAAGTAATATTTTAATTTGTCAGAGATCATTATTTATCAATAATAACAATTCATCACTGCCACTAATTTCACAACATTTTTGTTTAAAGAAGTCATTTAACTATAAAAAATCATCATGTAAATCACCATTGAAATTAAATTATGTTCATAAAATTTATAATTCTACACCATCATCAAATAATTCATCATTACTTGTAAAAGAAAAACCAATATCTAAAAAATTTTATGAAATAATTAACAGTATAAAAGTTGGTGATGGTAAAGAAGTATTAACTTCTGCAACAAAAGTGTTAAACGATTTTACAGGATATTCTGTTGTAGAAGACTTAAAGAAAAAGGTTATTCAACAAGGTAAAATAAATAGATGAAATCTATATATATATATATATATATGTATATGTATATGTATATGTATGCATACAATGTGATAATTATTGAGATATTGCAAATTTTTAATTTTGTGAATAATTATTTTTATTTTTTTACTTGACAGAGAATAAATTGGCAGAAGCACGAAAACAACTTGAAGATGCAAAACTTTCATATGAGAACGCCATATCTATAAGATCAAATACACAACGTGAAGTTAGTGAATTATTACAACGTAAACATTTATGGACAAATGATGATGTGATCAGATTTACAGAATTGTATCGTAATGAACATTTAAATGAACAAAAAGAGGTGGCAGCCAAAGATGAATTTCATAAATGTGAAAAAATGGTTGAGACAGGTTACACCGAATTGACTAGGATGATGATGATGAGGTATCATGAAGAACAAGTTTGGAGTGACAAGATTCGTAGTGCATCTACATATGGTACAATTTCCTTGATATTGCTTAATTTTATATTGTTTATTTGTGTACAAACTGTTTTTGAACCAAGGAAAAGACAAAAATTGGCTGATAAATATTAATTAAAATGTTGAAACATTTAACGGTGGCTTTAATTATTTAAATATAAGTTTATTTATTATTATATAAATCAAAGGGGCAGAAGGAACGTATGTAATTCATAGTCAGCTTAGGCTTTTTTTTATTGGTCCGACATCTTTTCTTTCTTTTATTATAAATAGAACTTCCATCCGTTAAAAAAAAAATTTGGCAGCGCTTAACTTAACTTAACATAAATGATGACGTTGACGTTGACGTTGATGTTAACGTTAACGTTAACTTTAATTTAATTTTACTCTATACACGACGCAATCATTTTTGTAACACTTGAAATTTCCTTTTTTTTTGAAAAATTCCTTTTTTAAAAAATGACCAAAAATCTCCTTTTTAAAGCTAAATACGTTGCACTAAATTAAATTCGTCATATTCTTTCGTTAAATTAAATTAATTAACTTACGGTTACATCTCGGTTTAAAAAGCTCGTTAAATCATCATCATAGTAAAATTTTTGCACCGCCAGAATTGCAGAATTTGCATTTTTAAAACGTATAACCAAAATAAGCTCATAAATTTTTTCGTGATTTTCAATATGGTCGTCAAGACTTAAACCAAATATATAAAGACGAATATTGTGTTTAAGGGAATAAATTCTTTTGTTCATATAATATCGTCGTTGATTTTGCTAGAAAATCAACTATTGATAACTCTTAAATCCTCAGATATCTTTCTTTTAAAAGAAGACAATCAGCAGGTTCATCTGCTCCATTAAGACGACGGACTCTAAATAATATTGATCTGGTTCGTGCATTTACTCAGGCAGACATCCCTCTAGAGGATATACATTAAAACCTATTTTCTTTAAATATTATACAAATCTCGAATATTTTCTAATTTACAATAATGAAATTAGAAAATTAAAAGAAAATTTAATTAATCAAAGAATAAGTATTGCACTAGATGTATCAACCGATGCTGTGAATGTGTTGTTTGTCAATATTTTAGTTTTGTGAACTTACTAATTGGCTGCAACAAATGCTTTAAGATATATTTCTCAATTGAGATTTTACAAACACGATAAACTTTTTAATGTGTGGAATTTACATGCACAAAAAATAAATCTATATAATACGTTAAATAAAAATGTCTGTACAATGTGCTTAAATAATAATAATAATAACGATAATAGAATAAAATAAATAAAAAATTTATTCAACAACACCATCATTAATTAATACCACCAACACTATCGTTAATATTATGACCATATTGGTACTCCGCCTACAATTTCTTTTGGTTTGATAACTTGGCCAATAAGCGCTTGAGAAATTAGGTCATGTTCTTCTTGAATATGTTGCTTTTTATTACCTGTAGCTGGTGAAGCTGAAGGTGGTCTTGTTGCTGGAACAGCAGCTTTACCTAATTAATTGATTAATTAATTTAATTACAAAATTTTTTTGTTCATTATTAGAAAAATCACACAATGTACACATACAATTATTATTACCTTCTTGCTCAGAATGATTCATAAGAGTTCTTATTCTAGGTGCAACATAACTCCAAGCACCTGTATTCAATGGTTCTTCTTGAGCCCAAACAAGTTGAGCATTTGGATACTTGTCAACATGTTGTGACAATAAATCATACGGGAATGGGGATATTTGCTCAAGTCTTGATATGGCAACATGATCCATTTTGTTTTGATCCCGTGCTTTAAGCAATGTATAGTATACTTGTCCTGAACAAAAAACATGTCTTGTTATCTTTTCAGGTGAAGCAAGTGTCTCAGGATGTGGATCAGGTATATATCTGCTGAAACGGGTTTCACCAGTCATTTCTGCTAGCGTTGAACGTGCCATTGGATGTCGAAGAAGACTTTTCGACGCAAATACTATGAGCTAAAGATATAAGATAATATAATATTAATTGACAATTAACAATTTTGGTATAATTTTTTCCTTTGAAAAAATCCAAAATCAAATAATATACATACAGGTTTTCTGAAATCACGATGTATTTGTCTTCTTAAAACATGAAAGTAATTTGCAGGAGTAGTGCAGTACACCACTTGCATATTACAATCTTGATGTTGGCGAGCCATTTTTTCAGGGCATGGATAAACATAAGGATGATCATCACAAAGCTGCAAGAAACGTTCAAGACGTCCGCTTGAATGTTCTGGTCCTTGGCCATCATAACCATGTGGTAATAAAATTACCAAACCAGTCCGTTGAAGCCATTTTTTTTCACCAGAAGCAATAAACTGATCAATAATACATTGTGCATTATTTGCAAAATCACCAAATTGTGCTTCCCATAACACAAGTGATTGGGGATTAACAAGTGAATAACCAAGCTCAAATCCTAAAGTACCAAATTCAGATAAAGAAGAATTGCAAACAGTAAAAGATGCCTGACCAGGTCCAAGGTCGTTCAATGGAACATATTGTGTTTCATTCTCTTGATCATGAAGCACAGCATGTCGTTGTGAGAAAGTGCCACGTTCCACATCTTGACCTGATAGACGTATATGCCTATTTTCAACCAACAATGATCCAAATGCAAGTGCTTCAGCTGTTGGCCAATCTATATTTTTCTCTTCTTTGATTGATTTAGAACGAGCATTAAGTATTCTAATTAGACCTGAGTGCACATTGAATGCTTTTGGATATGAACTAATCTTATCACCAACATGATGAAGAGCCTCAAGAGGTGAACCTGTTGGATAAACTGGTGTTATTTCTTCGGCAAGCTCTTTTGGTGATTTAAACCCTTTTTTTTTTTTTTTTTTTTGTTGAATAGAGGAAGAAAAAGTCATTTATAAATAAATAGATTGAATTTTATATTAATAAATAAATTAAAAAATTTTTTTTTACCATTCCAAGAACTTGAAAGCCATTCACGGCCAGAAGGTTTATAGTCTTTACTTTCAGTATAACTTTCTTCCAAAGTGTCCCAAACCCATTTTTTATGTTTTTGAATATCAGCAAATGAAAAAGTTCCTTCATCAAGAAGTTTATGAACATATTGATCAAGTGTAGGAGTTTGTTTAGCAATTTGTTTGTACATTCTAGGTTGTGTAAACATGGGTTGATCAACTTCATTGTGACCATATTTACGATAACAAACTATATCAATAACCACATCTTTCTTGAATGTTTGTCTCCATTCTGCAGCCAATTGACAAACAAAAGTCACAGCCTCCGCATCATCACCATTCACATGAAATATGGGAGCATTTACCACCTTTGCAATATCAGTACAGTAAGGAGTGGAACGTGCAAATCTAGGATCAGTAGTAAAACCAATTTGATTGTTGACAACAATATGAATAGTGCCACCGGTTGTATAATTTGGTAAGTCATGAAAGCCTATTGTCTCATAGACAACACCTTGAGCAGCAAAGGCAGCATCACCATGTAACAATAAAGCCATTGAATGAAGTCTTTCCTTTTCATCATTCATATAAAATTGCAATGCACGAGTTTTACCAAGTACAACTGGATCTACTGCTTCCAAATGAGATGGGTTGGCCACCAATGAAAGGTTTACACGTTTACCAGATGGAGTAGGTCTATCATAATTCATTCCTAAATGGTATTTGACATCACCAGATCCTTCCTCAGATGGTTCAAGTGAACCACTGAATTCACAAAATATAGATTGGTTTGGTTTACGAACCACATTACTAAGTACATTAAGCCTACCACGATGTGGCATTCCAAGAACAATTGATTCTATTCCTAAATCAACAGATCTATCAATCTAATTATTTTTTTTGTGTATTAATGTATTGCAGATATTTTAAATAATTACAAAATGATGTAACAACAACAGCAACAATAACAATAATGACAACATACCAAAGCCTTCATACCAGGAATCAAACTTTCACAACCCTCCAAACCAAATCTTTTTTCATTGGGATATTTTGTGGCAACAAATCTTTCAAATGAATCAGACCATATCAAACGATCCAAAATTCTTCGTTTTTCTTCAATTGAATAATTATATGGTTTTGGAATTTCAACTCTTTCACGTATCCAATCGCATTGAACTCTATCAGGAATATGTATATATTCAATACCAATATGACCACCTTCATTATACATTTTAAAAATTATTATTATTTGCTTCTATACACACAGGAGGGGGGGGGGAGAAAAGAAAAAAACCACTTACAATAAATTTCTTTGCAAATATCTATAATCTCACGAAGTGTTTTTTTGCCAGTTTCAGAAAATCCAGGCAAGATACCAGCACCAAGAAAAAAACCTCTATCAAGATCAGCATCCGAAAAACCATAATGTTTAGGATCAAGTTCTTTTGGAATGGAATCACTTAAATCTGGATTTAGAATGCCCAAAGGATCCAGCTTTGCAATATGATGACCACGAACTTGGTAAGCTCTTACTAACAGTTGTACTTTCATATGATCATTAACATCATAAGCTCCATAAGTTTCAATATCTGGTGATAAAGTGGTGCTCATTCCGGTCAAGGGAACAATAGTAGGAGGAGGTTGATAAGCCATTCCTGAGCTCATGCCAGATTTGATATTTTTGAAGTATATTTGCCAGGATAAATGAACTGATCTTGGATCTTTGAGCCAAGCTTCATACATCTCTTCAATATACGAGGCTGTGTTTCCTTGAAGAAAAGCATCGTTAGGGGATGGAGGAGTTTGTGGATTTACAGCAGAAACTTTGTTACGAATTTGAGTTGTAAGAGAAGGAAGTTGATTATATTTATTTTTGAACAATAAGTTATTACTATTGATGATATGACTTGACCTTGATGTTATAGTAGTTTTAGAACGCAATAATTGAAAGGTTGAACGGGTAGTTCTAGACAAAACCGAGGTAACAAGCATTTTTTTTTATTTGATTAAAAAAATTTTTTTATCATTTCTTGGGGGTTGTCTTACCGAAAGACTGGAATTCATGTAGTAGTGTATTAATATGTTACTGATCACCAAAAAATTTTTATATGGGGCATGCTTGCAACAAAATCAAAGAATTTCAGGGATCAATAGTGTTTGTTTAACATCACAATTGTATTACCTTGTCTAGACAAAAATAGTTAATATAAAACTCATTTACATCAGATCTGGGCAAAAAACCTGCACGAAAGTCGCACGACTTGCGGGTTTTGGAAGGAGATCATGACACTGCAAGTGTTCAATATTTTTTTGTGTTAAATTAGTTCATAATAATAATAATGGGCAATTCAAATTCAAAAACGACACTTCCAACTTATCCAAATTTATTAATTGAAAATTTTCCAAAAGATAATGGTGAATCAATAACTTTAAGTGATGATCGTAAATTAGGTTATATGGAATATAATTTTAAACATTATTATGACGAAAAATTGATCAATCCAAAAGAAAAAGAACATGTTATATTGTTAATACCAGGTTTACCAGGTTCAAGATTTTTTTGCCATCCTTATGTTTTAGCTAGTTGTTTAGAAAACTATGAATATTTTCCCACGCCCTCCTCTAACAATAATCCAAACAATGACAATAATAGTAATAGTAATAAAATCCATCTAGAATATCGTCAGCCATCATCATCAAATGCACCTTTTGTAACAATTAAATTATATGTATTGGAAAGACCTGGAATTGGTTTATCAACTTTTGCTAATAGAAATTTTTTAGATTTTACCGAAGATATTAAAGAGTTTTGTTTAAAAAAAAAAATCAATCATTGTTCAATGATTGCATATTCTGCGGGCGGTCCTTATGGTTTGGCTGCTGCTCACGAATTGGGCGTTGTTAACAACAAGGATAAAAATCCTTCAGAACTTCCTCTAATCAAAAAGTTAGCAACAATTAGTTCAACAGCACCTTATTCAGCTCCTAATATTACTACATCGATGCCATGGAAACTTAAAATTGCTTG